>JNHV02000250.1:0-23902 GCA_001691785.3 Amanita brunnescens Koide BX004
GTATCCAGTTCGCGATGAAAATCCTCGGAGCGATACTGACAACACCAGTCGTAAACAAACTGCATCTTCTGGTGTTGTCACAAGCGGGCCACCCACTTCTTCATCGGTGACACCAGGGATTCAGAAAGCGAGCGCTTGCCAGGGCCACACCGCCGATGACGCTGTCCCGCCTGTAGAGCTGCTTCCGTTCGATACACATATACCGAGTCCGACGAGGGCACCGACCAATGAGAATGCCACCACATCGAAGAAGAAGAGTTCCTCGAGGACCGCTCGTTCGAGGGCTTCTTCCACTTCATCAGCCAAAGTCAACCTCAATCGTGAATCTAAGGTTCCTCAAATTGAGCCGCAATTTTCTAGCTCCAGGCCCGCGACAGGGAAGCGAAAAGCCGCCGACCTCCCCATCTCCATCTCACGCAAGCGTCAAAACGTTAAACCTTCAGCTAACAAAAATCACCTTCAACTTGCTAGATATGTCTTGGAATGTATGACAGCTGCTAATCGTCATTATGCCACCGGTGTTTTTGTCGATCGCTTCAACATCTCTTTATGGTATTACGATCGTGCTATCGTTGCTCGCTCTGCCACCTTCGACTTTGAGGAGCAGCCGGCAATGTTGGCTTTAGTACTGCACGCCCTTCGTTCATGCACTCCGCAGCAAGCTGGCTTTAATCCCTTCATCATCCAGGAATCGGAACCGTGCCCATCCAATATTGACGAGCTGTTCGGAACACCAACAAGTGCAACACAATCCAAAGACGATCAATTTGTTCTCGTACAGGAGGACGGCTCGACCATGAGGTTCAGGATGACAGGCAAAAGGCTTTTCGCCAATCGATGTTTACTAGGGCGCGGGACGCATGTTTTCCCCGTACAAGCAACTGATGGGGACAAGACGGTTACAGATTCCGAGAAGGTTCTCAAGGTGATGTGGCGGGATGACCGGCGCATCAGAGAAGCAGAAGTGATACGCAAGCTTCGCGAAGCTATCCCAGAGATGGCCCAGCATTTACCAGACGTAATATGTTCTTCCGACATGACTGCAGAACAGCTCCGTCTGCCGAGGCACCTGTTAGGTATTGATGTTGGTGAAGATCTGGAGCGACGCTTGCACGCAATTGTAATGTCTCGCTACAAGGCATTATGGATGGTTGAGACTGTTGAAGAATTCCAAGACGTGTTTGTTGATTGCGTCGAGTGTGCGTTCTTTTCCGTGATCTTTGTACGATATTGACTGAGAGTGTTCAGGTCATCATGCTGCCTGCCGGACAGGACGTACTCCATCGCGATCTTAGTATCAATAATCTCATGTGCGACAAAAAATCTACTGGGTATATTGGGGTTCTATCGGACTGGGATCTGGCTTCGCTGATCGACGACCAGAACGCGGTCATTACTTCCAATGCGAAACACCGTACTGGCACGGTGCCTTTCATGTCGATTCATCTACTAAAAGCCAGTTCGCCTCACAATTATTGTCATGACTTGGAATCGTTTTTTTATATCCTTGTATGGGCCGCTGTTCACTTCGACCTTCGGAAGAACCAGTGCTTGCCTCCAATGCCCAAGTTCCAAAAATGGAATGATTCAAACCTGCTGGACGCCGCTGAACCCAAGATGATGTTTCTGTGCGATCCTTCACAGCTAACACCCTTTGTATCGGATGATTTCAAGATACTTCTCGTAACATGGATCAAGGCGCTGCGGGAATTATTTTACAACGTTTATATCAAGAACAACACTGAACTAGGCATGATGAATTTTGACGATACCGTTTGGAGCGAAGTCACACTCGAACGCCTAGAAAAATATGTCACTTTCGAATCATTCATGTCTGCATTGGAAGAAAGCCTCGCTATGCACACACATGATGATGTTATTGACCCATTTGATTGTAATCTCGGCTTGAGCGCAGAGCATATGCTAAAGGGCTTGAACATGTAGCTCTTTAACGAAAGTGTTTAATGATCAGGGCRTTCAGATTCGAGAGATTTGAACACTGGAAGGGATGGATAAAGAAGAAACGTCGCATGTGCAGAGGTCGGGTACTAGTACAGTTACACTACTGAAGAACTTATCCTCTGTAAATCGCATGTTACTGGCCACTTTGCCGAGCTTCCCAGCAGTTGAGGTCAATGTTCTCTTGGTGGGCTTGTGGTTCAAGCGTCACGTCCTTAGTGCGTGCCACAACAGAACAAAGCCGGTTACCGGTATACTGCACAGAAATATCTACAATGCATCAATACTTCAACACAGCAATAATCGTCCATGACATCGGAATTAATAACATTGAGAAGATATATCATCGCCTGATTCGTCTGATATCGCCTTTAAGTCATATCGTGACTGTCGTCTGGTACAGTCAGCATAATAGAATGACAACTGAAAATTCTCACACACCAAAGAGTAAGCACATTTTTACCTCCTGTCCTCAGCAGGAAGGCTATCGTAAGTAGGTGGTATTTCTTCTAATCTCCCTCCATCTTGATGAACAATGACTTGGTCCGGGTTAGCTACAGTAGGACGCCCTTCGCGCTCTTTAGCTCCACGAGAAGAAGCAACATCGCTTGACGTAGGCGAATGATATTGGTGCTGCTGCGGTTGCTGGGGTTCCATGGGAGTTCGGGAAAAATAACCACCAGCCGACGATGATCCGGCGGTCGGTTCATAGCCCGCATCGCTAGAGGATGAGCCATGAACGGAAGCCGCGCGCGGCACTGGCAACATAACCGGACTATGACCATGGTGGGAACTTGGCCCTGCTTGACGGAGGCTGTTATTATCTTGCGGTCCCATTAACCTGGCTTTTTCGGACATTTGTGGTGTTTGCCTCGGATCGTAAAACGGAGTGACTGTGCCTCGGATGCCCAAGTCACTAGCTGCCAATCGTCCACCCATGCCGTCATCCTCTTCAGGGACATGAATATTCGGGAGAGTGCCACCCAAAGCCCCACCGCTTGTCCGGCCACCCGCGGCCGTCCTTCCAGGATCAAAATCGCCATCAAATTCCCTGTCCAAGTTACGCTTCTTCTGCCAGCGGATCACAATGTAGATGAGAAGAAGCAACGCAGCAAGTCCGCCAACACCTAGGAAGAAGATAAGAATACACTCTTGCCAAGGTTGATACCACTGACCTCCGACTACACCGCCAATAATGGCGCCAGTAGCAGTATTTTGGTGCGAGGACGAACCGCCAGTTGTGGATGAACCGGATGAACCGACAGCAATTGTAGTTGTCTCCGTAGTGACACTAGTGAAGGTTACACCATTACTCACGGCACTGTAGGGGAGTAGGTCAACATTGATGTTCAATAAAAAAAATGAAAGAATGAAATGGATAGATCGAGATATGGTACTAACAGAGAGGTCGATTTAAAAACGGATGTTGTTGATACAATTGAGGCGGTGGAGCTGGAGGAATTAGATGTCACAGTTGAAGAAGTACTGGAGCTGGATGAAGTAGATGTCGGCGGACTTGACGTATCGGTGGGAGACGTTGAAGCAGGGGTAGAGGTAGGGGTGGATGTAGATGAAGTCGATGTGGAGGTCGATTCCGACGTGGCTGAGGTCGTAGAGGGAATGATAATGGGAGGAACTGTGAGGGATGGCGTTATTTGGCCAGTCACTGAAGACGAGGAAGAGTCAGTGAACGACTTCGCACCAGTAGAGGATGTAGAGGGCGAAGGCCTCGTCGAGGTCACGCTCGAGGTAGCCGAGCTGCTACCAGAGGTGGAGCCCGACATGGCAGGTGAAAAGGTGAATAGGAGGAGCAGAAACGGAGAATGAAGATTAGTGTTAGACGTCAGCAAGGGGCGAAGGCATGGCTGATAACCAACACCACCCAGCCAGCAGGCATTGCCATTTCAGTTTCAAGCGGTCGGCCCGCCGATCTCCTCCGGATATAATGCCACGCTGGAAGAAATAGGCACTCACAACTTGCCATCTGTGTATTCCCGGACCTGAAGTCTAGCTGTGCTGCCAAACTTGGCTGGGATAAGGGGGTCTGTATAAAGGGAGGACGAACACTTCGCGCCGCCAACCGGTGCTGCGATCACCGCGCGGATAATTGCCGGCTGTCGGCAACTCACACGCGTAATCCAGCTTACGCACGCGCGAAGCTTTCCTCCAAACCATCGCAATGCAATCGTCAGAGCTCTACCATGTCAAGCAGCAGTTTATCCTGGGTATATGCCATAACGCCCATTGCAGCTTTGTGCTCACTCTATGCGCGTTTACAGGCGCATACAAGTCGCTTGCCGATATGCCGTCGCCCGAACTCTCGTCTTCGGACTATACGTCCGTAGTACTTTACAAGGCTCGCGCTCACATAGCGCTCGATGATCCACAATCCGCCCTGAGATTAACAGACGAAGATGACGAAAATGTCGCAATAAAAGCTGTGAGAGCATTGGCAAAATACGTTGCCGCGGAGGACGATGTCGATAAGGACGCTGCTTTGGAGGAGCAGAGAGACCTCGCTGTCGAAATAGAAGGCGACTCGGAAGGCAATGCAAGAGAAAAGGCGCTTGTTCGCGTAATCGCTGCAACGGCTTTTGTACGAGCTGGAGAAACGGAGGAGGCGCTTGAAACGCTGGGAATAGATACCGAAGATCTGGAAGCGTCGGTGGTGTTATGTTTATGTCCGCTGCACGGYGCTGATTAACGTCTCAGTGTTGCGCTGCTAGTGCAGATATACCTCTCAATAAATCGTCCGGACTTGGCCAAGAAACAATTCGACCGCTCAAAGAGATGGGCAGAAGATGACCTCCTTTTGCAGCTAATCGAATCGACTATTGGACTTGTCACTGGGAAGGATGGCTACTCAAACTCATCCTCGTTCTATACGGAGCAGCTAGCAAACCCGTCGTTGACTTCGCCCCACATCCTAACTGCACGAGGCATCACGCGGATTCTGCGAAATGAAATTCAGGAGGCCAAGTCGGACTTGGAGGAAGCACTTGAACAGCAGAAAGGTGATGCAGAGACCCTGGCCGCCTTATGTGTTGCGGCGTCTTTAGGTGCCTCAAGAAAACAGGAAGCTGATGATCTCTGGGTGTTAGTTTCATCACATTTCTTCTCACCATTTATCAGCTGATGCGCATGTTTCCGTAAGGCGTCTGTCAACGGACCAGCCTCACCATCCTTTGGTTGTTGATGTGTCTACCACAAGCAACCTTTTCGACCGCGCGGTCGCGAGATACAATGTCCCACCTGTTGCTACCGTAGCCTAATCGTTAGCACGAGATACCTGCCACAGCGTTAATGCAACAGCTCCATTCCATGATTCGTTCCCTCACCGTTACATAATAATTCAATCAGTCTAACAAGAGTTACAGGCGGAATGTGAATTCAGTGGCACTCCCATCATCACGGGTTGCATGGCCATCAGATRATTACGGCACAGTGTTCATTTTCAATTAACCTAACTCACATTAGGAAGACATGCATGCTGTCATTCGCTTCTTAAGTAAAACCAGAACCGAAGAAGGCGCCATTGGTCTTATAAAATCCCGTAACCGGCCAGGTGCTGTTCAGCCCAACCTTGCGGTCCTCCCCCATGTCGAGCATAAGGAAGCGTGCCTCCATGTTTGTGGTAATTGCCATACACTAGTGATCTAGATGTCCAGTAATGYTCAATTGTTCGTTCATATAGCCCAATGGTACCCAAAGCACCTCAACACAGACCAAACCGGCCTCAACGCAGACCAAACCGGCTTCTCCGGAAACTACTAACAAGACCTTCCGCGACTTCAGGGAACAGGTTATTACACGCGTTGCATACCCTTGGCTCCGTGTTCTCAAATATTTCGTCCTAGGTTCCGAAAAGCCCTTTCACTGGCGTTGATCTAGCTACATTGGTGCGCCTTATCGTTTCTCGGGTGTAATAAAGTTTCACCGGATTAGTCTTCTGTCGTTGATGCCGTCAGGAATAAGGAATCCATTGATGATAGGAAATTCTTCGTTCGTTCAGTCTCCTGCGGTATCCCACACCACATTAACCTGTGAATCTAGCTGGAACATGCTTTAACCTTTGTGTCCCGATTRAATGACGGTCCCCTTCAAACTGAGGCTACGGATAAAATCGTCAAGCTACGTACGTAACCTTCGACTACGTGACCCGTATAAGATGATAACCCGTACTATGTAGTTTACAATGATCTCTCCCATCCCGCAGCAACGTGGATCGGAGATCAGTTTGCGTACAGAGCTGCGGATGGTGGATATAACAAYATTGATTGCCCGGATATGGGCAAGGTAACAAATAAGCGTCGCTTTTAATGTGGAGGTTGACCAGAAGCAGGCCGGAACCCCATATTCACGCTCCGTTCAACAAGGGAGTCCCTTAGCAAAGAATCAGCTCCCTGATCCTGGACTTATATTTGACACGTGAGTYTATAAGGAGTTTTGTTACTCCGTATCTGATATCTCGGCGTCCAAGGCTTCTGAAGCGTGAAGGGGTAAGTGTTCCTTTCTCGTTTTCTGAACATTGTACTAACATATTCATAGTTTGTCAAGCACCCCGCCGGATTGTCGTCTTGTTTCTTCGCCTTTGCAGCTCTGGTCATTCATACGTCAGTCCATTTATTATCTGTGGAGAGACGTCTGATAAGAGCAAAAATTAGCGTATTCCGCACCTCGCACCGGGATCCCAACATTAATGAGACGTCTTCCTATGTCGACCTCGCTCCGCTATACGGGCACAACCAGGCTGCTCAGAATCGTGTTCGCGTCCGCGACGGTTATGGGCTGCTTTACCCTGATACCTTCGCGGAGGACAGGCTGCTCCTTCTCCCTCGTGCTGTTTGCACGATTCTTGTTCTCTTCAGCCGCAATCATAACGTAAGATTTTGTGCTCTGTAGCGCAGTGGTTCTGACTGGGCTAATAGTATATTGCACGCAAATTGTTCGAAATCAACGAGAGGAAGTCATTCCRTGATCCCAAAAGTCTGACGCAGGAGCAAAAGGGTGCCCAGGACGATGAAATCTTCCAGATTGCAAGRCTTGTCAACTGTGGCTGGTTTGGTTCAGGCAAGTGGTCGACCTACGTGTATTTGATCTCTGATTGATGGATTGTGCCAGTCGTCTTCTCTGATTACTTTTCTTGCATCTTGGGTCTTGTTCGCCAAGGAAGCAGTTGGAGTTTGAACCCATTCAACGTATGCCTTAGCTTCCGAAATGTTCTRTGGATACAGATGTCTCTACACAGGAACTACGGAACGCGGACCATTCTATCTTCGAGCGAGGCAAGGGCAATGTGGTTAGTGCCGAGGTAAATCTGGCTTTATTTGAGATATCCGTATCATTGCTTACGCAAAGATAGTTCAAYTGTCTCTATCATTGGCATGCGACGATCAGTGCCGAAGACGAGCAGTGGACCGAACACGTATTCGGTCTATTATTCGGTAACAGGGACCCCTATAGTGTGACAGTCGACGACTTCAAGGAGGCTGCTAAGACAGCTATGGCAGGGCAACCTGACTGTAACAAGTGGACCTTTGGAGGGTGTGTAATCACCCTCATCACTTTGACTCTTTGTGAATCTTTCTTGCAGTTTAGAGCGCCAGCGTGACGGCAAGTTCAAAGACGAAGAYCTTGCCAACGTGCTCCATGATGCGTAAGTCTCTAGTCCACGATTCATCGCGCATGATCTGAGAAACATCCTGAAGTACTGAGCATCCCGCTGGTGCCTTCCGTGCCCGAGGCACGCCTCGTGAGTCTGGTAGTTTTTCTTTAATTTATTTGATTTTTAAAGGACCGGACCAGCTATCATGCGTTTGAATGAGGTTATGGGTATTGAACATGCCAGAAAGTGGGGTGTTTGCTCTCTCAATGACTTCAGGAAGGTACGTCATCCTACGTACATATCATGCCATAGATTCTCAACCTAGTCTTCAGTTTATTGGCCTCAAGAGTGAGTTTGGTAATCATGGGCATTTTCAGGTGTTGATGCTCGTACAGCGTACAAAACTTTCCGCGAGTGGAACTCTAACCCTGAGATTGCGGATGCTGCAGAGAAGCTGTATGGTGATATCGACAACCTTGAACTTTATGTTGGTCTTCAAGCCGAGGAAGCAAAACCAGTCATGGAAGGTGCAGGCCTTTGCCCAGGTATGCTTTGTTCAACGGGTACATTTACGGTTACTCATCACCCCACTCATCCAAGGCTACACCATCAGTCGAGCTATTCTGAGCGATGCTATTGCGCTCACTCGGGGTGATAGGTTCTTCACCTACGACTTTACGCCTCACAATCTTACGGCATGGGGCTTTGCTGATTGCCAGCGGGACCCGAACGCCTTCGGATTTGGTAGTACACTTGGCCGGTTATTCCTCCGCACTTTACCCAACAATTTCACCGAAAATAGCGTTTACACATTCTTCCCTCTCATGACTCCTGACTCCATGAAGACAAACCTTACTAAATTGAAAAGACTGGACGAATACGACTTAAACAGACCYCAGCCTCGCCCACAGGTACGGGTCGTCTCCGGGTATGGCCAAATAGGGGAGATATTGCAGGACAACGATGGATTCGCTATCGAATACGCGGCTCGCGCTGCCCGAGTTTCTATAGGCAAAGGGTGAGTAGCGGTGTTAGTCAGGGTGATCTCCTCACCTGACTGCCTTCTAGCTTTTACACGGTGGAAAACGAAACAGAGCAAGAAGCGGTAGTTTATGCTCTAGTTCACAGCCCCGAGAACCCGTCAAAGCTTTCACCTGCTGACCAAGTTGGCGAGTACTTCTTTAAGGCGACACAAAAGCTGGTGGAAGAATACTCATTCACATTTGTGGGTGGCAAAGCGCGGGGTGTCGACGCTATACGCCACGTTCTTAAAGTCGTACCTGTTACCTGGGCGGCACAATTGGTGCGTTAATTCACGTACGGAAGAGCATTCTCATTGAATAATTTAGGCTGGGATCAAATTGAAAATTAAACCTGATGACCAAGGAAAGTATACGCCCTTCGAACTGTACGATATCTTGGCCGATATATACAGGTCAGATTCGCAATGAGATCTAAGGATGGTCGGCTCACATCTGTTTAGCTTCATCTTCCTAGAAGTTGATCAAGCGAAATTTGTGATCCTCGGAGAGAAAGCTGTTGGTCACATCCACGACCTTGCAGAACACATCAAGGATGTCGTTCCTGCCGCTGGTTCTTCCCGAGTAAGTATTTTATTAATCTCCAATTAACGATATTCAAGGTTATTACAGTCTTCCATCTTGAACAAAGTTAGCAGCATTTTACGCAGGAATAAGAAGGGTCAGAATGAAGTGGTGGATCGGATCAACGAAATCAGCCAGTCCACTGATCAACAAACGAACACTTTATTAGCTCTAATGATCGGTGCTACAGCTGAACTTTCCCTGGGTAGCTATCCTTAATCCTCCTTAGCATACTTATCTTACATGATTTAGCAATGGCAAACGTACTCGACCAGTACCTTGGCAGCAACTACTCCTCCGCAATCACGGCCCTTGCAACGAGCAGCGAAGCCAAAGACGGCCTCCATGGCTACGTCCGCGAAGCTCTAAGTAAGTCTGATCCTATTTGTACTAGGATATTAAAGTAATTTCGTTTCAGGAATTGATCCGCCGTTCCGGGGTGTTTACCGTGAGTGCAGCTAACGGGGTCCAACTTAAGACTAAATGCTAATTAATGGTACAGGCACAGCTAAAGCGGACAAAAACGTTTTGGGTTTCCAGGTGAAAGCAAACGAACGTATCTTCCTTGATATATTCGCTGCCAACATGAATGTTAGTAAAGTCTTGAATCATATTTGAAAGAAGCTGATCCATCGRACGCTTAGGAGAAGACGTTCCCTAATCCCCAGAAAATTGATATCTCCAGAGATCCAAAGGCTGCTTTCTATGCTGATGGTCTTTACCAGTAAGTAGTTATGGCTGCTCCATGTGATTCCTCAAGCTTAATGTTTGAACAATAGTTGTCTTGGAGAGCCTTTGACTGTCAAGGTTTGCCAGAATTCTGATCGCCGGGAGTGAGATATTTATATTGTCGAATTATAGGTTATAAGCGAAGTTTTACGTGCAATCTTCACGTTTAAGAACGTCCGCCGAGCGCCTGGAAACTCGGGCCAATTGCAAAGGTACGTGCACGAAGCAATTTGTTAAGCTAATTACCGACACTTTCAAAGGTTCAAGCAGGCAGACGGTCGGCAACTGCGCTTTTCTTATCTTGGCGCTGATCAGCTTCCTACTACGTGGCCCGCATCCTTAACCATCGAGGTGAGGCTTATCCGATCTCTTTCTGCACCTGATCTCAACGTTTGAAACGCAGTATGACGTTTAGCTACAAATCGGCGTGATTTAATTCTTATTGTTTTGATGTTTATTACGACTTCCAATGGAATCTGACGTTTGTGATGATGATGAAATGTGCTTCAACAAAAACGTCTGATTATCCAATGTGTCCCGTGCTACCTTCCAACTTGTGGGCTATGACACTCAGTAAATCTTCCATTCGGCGTTGTCTCTTCTCAATCTCCTCTATGGTCTTGCTCATGTCTATCCCTACGGTCTTGGACTCGCCTTGTCCGTCTTGAAACATTTCATCCAGTTCAGGACTGGTTGATAACAGCAGATTTGGGGAGAGTTTGGTCCCTTCTGTGGATGAATGTCTTCTAGACTTTTGTGTTGGATCGGCAATAGTGCGTCTCGAAGAAGTAGGGCGCTTTCTCGTCGCTGGGCCATAACTCACGACGGTTGGCATCAGAGCGCCGTGATCCTCGTCGGACCCAATGGTATCCCCGTCAACCCCCAATGGCTGAAATACCTGCGCCAAGGGGCTTGCTGATTGAATGTTGTCTGGATTACGAGGATTACGAGGCACGCCTAGAGGAAATACCGTGGTCGCGGCGGAAAAGCGACGGGGCCGTTGCGCTGCAAGGGGTTCATGCTCTGCATTGGCACCTTCGGACTCAGCAAGTTCAACAACCTCAAACACCTTCATTGAATTGATCTAGCCGGCGTATATCTAAAAGTTGCTGACGACTCACAACGTTGATATCGCTTTCCGATCCAGCTAGCCCTTCAAACAGAGCTGAGAGGCCCTTTTGAGAAACAAAAATCACGCAGCCAGAAGCCCTTGCTTACCAAGATGCCGGAGAGACCGAGGAAGCGTGTCCAGCACGTTCTCGAAAACGACGCCAAGGGTTTCAAAAACACCCGTTGTCCCAGCAGTTTTGGCTTGACGTTCATATAATGCTATCAGTAAAAGGAATGGGAAATTCGTGAATCTGCCATAAATTAGTGTTGCGTAAAGTCACACAATTAGTTATACCTGATAAGAAACACGTTGACCTGAGTAGATGAGTTGGTACGAGCAAATGCAATATCTGAAGATGCATTACCTTGTGAAACCATCTAGGGCTGAGAACGTAGCTAGCAGGTAGTAATATGCACAATGCTACCAGATTGACGGGCGGTTGGTAAGAGAATAGGAAGTCAGCTTTGACCCTATTATATAATTAGAATGTCGAACGTGATCCTTTCGTTTGGTTTACCCTTCAATGGTAGATACCGCTTTGCGGAACATCGCCTGCAACACAGTTAAGTTACGAAGGCAACCAGGATAACAAAACGGACTTCGGCGACTGCATCTTCACTGATATTGGCGAATGTATTGGTTAAAATCTATGTCAATTAATCAGACAAAAATGGGAAGCCAGGTGACAGTGATAGGTACCGAAACAAGGACTAAAGGAAACCATAATTAGGCGCATCCGATTGTCATCAAGGAACCTACCGGTCAATAGTAATGTGTTGCTGAGGCATGCATATGTTACCATTAAGATAGGTCCAAAAGTGGGATGGAACTGAGCTGAGTAATTTCAGGAATTTGCCAAGTTCGACATATTAGTTGAGCGCACTGGATCTATCGAAACCGCTTGCATCTAATCCAAAGTACAAATCGAGCATCCACCATGCAATAGTTCTGAAAAAGAGGGATTAATTTTCAGCCACTCGAGATGCATCACGACAAACGCTAGATCATATCTAGAGCATCGTTAATCATTGGCAACTTGATGCGAATAAAAAAGACTCACCCAGCTTTATATCTACTCAAGCTGCGGCAAGTCAATTGTCTGTTCTGCAGCGAGATGGAAATGGCACTTACGTCCACAATGCATACAAGAAGCCACAGAAACAGAAAGCAGCGAGTAGCATTAGGTACAGAAATTGCACCATCATAGCTCGTAATGATAGAACCATGAGATTATTTTTCAAGGTGACAAACGCAAGCCTGGGCCCCATGAGACTTGAACAGAATTAAAAACATCGGAATACCTCGGAAACATGAAGCATGCGATGACGGCCAACACATCTATTCCTAGGGACCGCGCCCAACGACCTTGTAACAATATTAAGCCTGTCCTGGCGCACAGAGTGTACGAACTCACCGTGAGGGTGGTATGTCCCATAAAGCCGGAGGATGGCATATACAGAGAATGATGTGACTATAACAGCTCTAGAATATCGCAAGTAACATTGCGGCAAATACATACCGAATGCCAAGTCAAAACCGTTCTTTGCGCGTGATTCAAGTTAAGTAATGAGCGGACTCATCTTCACTCACCCATGTTCCTTTGAAATACACTGAGTATGCGGTAAGATTGATGTACTAGAAAGATGCTTTCGTAGTAAAAGTACCTTGAATACCATGCTCTTGCATTGCGGCCAGTTTCTCAAGCGAAAAACCGAGGGCATAAATCATGAAAGTGATTTCTGAAACATTTACCCTATCGCGTTCATTGTATTCCAATGCAATCACGAAAAGAACAAAAAGTATCAAGAAACTGTACCATTTGTTAATTACGCTATTAGTCCATCGATGAAACCTTACTTCAAATATTCCAATACGGAGCGTATTGATGGAACTTTCAGACTGACCAATATATAAGTKAGTTCCGTCGCAAGATGGCGAAGACACGCTCTACCGATAATGATCAAGTAAAGGGGCTCTATGTGGATCATAGAAGTGGACGGGCGTTCTTTTGTAGGTCTGCCAATCGAACTTAATGGAATCCTGGTGAGAATAKGAACACATACATCGGAGAGCATTGCATGACTACTCTCAGCCTGATATACGCATCTCCCGCTAGCAATTCAAATGGGTGCATCACATGCATCACATCCGGTAGTATTAGGTAAGGGGTTACTCACGACCAGATGCTGTCAATGACTTTTTGGCACGCCGAACTTTTAATGAATCTCTTCGCCTTGCCCAGTATAGCCAACTCTATGGCATTCCCAACTCTGTCATCCAGATCGCCGTCTTGCTCCTCTCGGGCACGGGCTAAGAGCTGAGGGTCACCCCCATTATACACTATCCAAGTCGTCGTCAAAACTCGTGCCAGCGCCAAGACGTCGTTCCCGTATTTCTTGAAAAGTCGAGTAGCTAGAAGTTCGCACAGAAGGGCTCGAGTTTGTGACACGGCAGCGGTCATCAAATTGTCATCTCGCAGAAAATGTACACGGTTCAGAAGGCAGCAGAACACGACGGACATATTTCCGCTACTTTGTATGTCGGAATACTTGTCGAGAAGCGGACGTATCAAGGTGTATGTCAAGTCGGGAGCTGTCAACTGCAACGATACTTGAATGAGCAGTAGGACGTTGGAAATAGAGACATACTTACCGCTTCATATGATAACGGGGTATCTTTAGGTTAAGGCGTTAGTCTCTGCCCGACAAGCACTGACGTCAGTCCGCACCAATGTACAGCTAGTAGCAGGGATCCAAGTAAGACTCTGAAGCCGAAGGTGGTCAACTTACCATTGCATCCTGTTCGAGTATGAGTCGAGGTGATGTCAAATATAGAGGTCCTTACCGAGCGTATCATRGCTATGATAGGGAAGACGAGTGTCCGTTCAACTTCGTCATTGCTAATTTATCATGAGGCCTCGCGGTTAACACGTTGCAACTCATGGATTAACATTATACCTACAATCGTAACAAAGGTTGACATTCTGAGTCGGGCATGCTGTCGGGCGAGGAAGGGGTCCAGATAAACAACGTGTTTCCGGACTGGGTATTTGTATATTTCCAAGCGCGTCAGGCGCGTCCATGACATATTCAAATTGGTATGTAAGCGTGACACTGCGTGACAATAGTTTTGAATTTCCGCTGGTGCGTCACGGGTCAGCTCTTTTGGGACATTTGTTCCTTGCAGAATTGGATCTCCGACGCGTGTCGCGTCACGCTAGCACCTGACCCTGGTAGCGAGAGGCCACCGAGTACACCGTTCCCTTCAACGCCTCAGCCCTTGAAGGATGCAATCAGGCTCCAGAGCCCAGGGTAACAACCAGCCATCTGTGAAGATATATAATGCGGTATATTCCTCAGTGCAGGTGGGCCTTTTGACGTGGATTTTATTCCATGACGCACTGACACGGTCGCGTCATTCGTCACTATACAGGTTTATGAATGTATGGTCAGAGGGATAGCTGTCATGAGACGTCGAAATGACTCCTATGTAAACGCGACACAAATATTGAAGGTAGCTGGAGTGGACAAAGGACGTCGTACAAAAATTCTCGAGAAGGAGATTCTACCAGGGAAACACGAGATCGTGCAAGGCGGTTATGGGAAGTACCAGGGAACTTGGTACGCGCCTGTTTATTTGGACTATAGCTAGCTCCAACATTCCATGTGTAGGATTCCGCTAGAGAGGGGACGTGAACTGGCACTGCAATATGGTGTCGCGTCTTTGCTAGCACCGCTTTTTGACTTCACGCCGTCCACAAGTACTTTAGGTGCCTTGGGCGTTAGCGCGTCCGCTGGAACAGCCACTCCACGCCCGCCTTCGGCGTCATCCTCTTATTCTAACGTTGGCTCTAATGCCAATTATATGGCACCGATGCCTTCCTCACTTGGACCTCCGCCTATAATGCCAGGTTCGGCGCTCCTTTTATTGAATCAGGGTCGTGCACAAGGTCTCTTCACCCCTACAGCAGTTGTTAATTCGGCACGACCTGGAATAGGCCCCCCAAGCCCATATGCTGTTGCTTATGGGCAGTCGCCCTTTTCTCCGCCATCAAATACCCCCCCTCCCAATGCTTCCTTGAAACGCAACCGTTCTGAAGCAGATGTTGACGCGCTTTCCGCCCCTACCGCCGGTGGTTATGGATCGCCGTTTGAAGGACCTGCTTCTCAACCGCTTCCACTGGACTCTGCGCCAGAAATAAACAGTCGCACGCGACCAAATTTGTCAACATCATCGCAGACAGTCACCGACGACAATCCATCGCCTGCGAAACGGTTGCGCACAGATGCCCCTTCACCCCCCCTCTCATCGCAGAAAGGACCGTGGCATGTTTCACGTCCCCACATGACACACAGCCAGCGTGATTCCCTTTCCAACATCCAACCAGGGACTAATGGCCTTTCCCGGACGCCTAGCGTTCTTTCCATGTACAATGGGAATGAACAGCACCAAAGTTCTCCCGGTCTTGATATACACACTACACGCTTTGCAACGAAACCATCACCAGTTCGYTTATCAGACCCAAACGCTGCCCTCAAGGATACCCGAAGGGGTGCAGTAGTAGCTGCTATATGCCAAAACGACGAGCCAAATCCTGTTCTTGATCTCCTGCGCGAAATTTCATCCGAGGTTGGCATGAACGCCAGTAATCCTAACGTTGTAGACATCGACGCAGTTTTGGACGAGCATGGTCACTCTGCTCTTCACCTGGCCGCAAGTCTTGCTCGTCAAAAAACAGTAAATGCGTTATTGTCCCATGGTGCAGATCCTCACCGCGGAAATTATCTTGGGGAGACACCGCTCATACGAGCTTGTCTCGCGACCCATAATGCTGATCAGCAGACGTTTCATCATCTTGTAGCTAGTTTACACCACTCCATTCGTACCATCGACACTTCTCGAAAAAGTATCCTTCATCATATAGTCTCTTTAGCTGGCGTCAAAGGCAGGTCTGGGTCCGCCCGCTATTACCTGGAACAGGTTTTCCTCTGGATTGCGAAGCATCAAGGAGGTGATTTTAAGTCGCTCGTTGATCTTCAAGACGAGCATGGTGATACAGCACTGAATATAGCCGCGAGAGTCGGGAACCGTAGCCTAGTCAGGACGCTGCTTGACGTCGGTGCGAACCGATTGTTACCAAATAAACTAGGTTTGAGGCCTGGTGATTTTGGTGTAGAAAGCGAGGTTGGTCYAAGTTTATTGCCTCTTTCAGCATTTTCTGATTCAGTGTTATCTGTATAGGAGTTAAGCGGTGGACCAAGAGGCGAAGACTTGCTTTCGTCACTACGCTCAGGACCTTCAGCGCCTATAAAGAAAAGCCAGGATGTGATAGCCGGTATATCCAATTTCATYATTAGCTAATCAGACAATTATTGATTAGTTTCCGCAGACATGACCACTATGATCCAAAGCCTTGGGGCTGAGTTTCAAGGCGAAATTAAATCTAAACAGGATGCATTGGACGTAACGCAAGCTCATCTGCGAGCCGCGACAAGAGAACTGGCGGAACAACGCAGACAAATCCAAACATGGCAAATTAAATGTGGCGAACTCGACCAGCTTAAGCAGCGTATTCGAAACGTCGAACAAGCTCTGACTGACGAAGACCAGTTCGACTGGACTGGGCGCACGAATTACAATGGCGAAGATGCTCGCGAAAGGGCCGGTCCTGCGTTTCAGCGGCGAGGGACAAGCTCGACCCTGACCGGCATGAGCGGATCTATGGATGTAACGTTCAACCTTGAACCAGAGCCTCAGATACCAATGACAGACACCCTCGTCAATCTGATCAGATTAAGAAGGCAAAAAATGTGGCATGTAAGATCAGAAGAGTTGATTAGAGAACGATTACAGAGTTTGCAAGGGGCAAGCGCAGAAAAAGAATATCAGTGTAAGAAAATTGTTTCTCTTTGTACAGGTATACCAGTCGACAAGGTCGAAGAGGTATGGATTTTTGTCAATTATGCGCATTGCATTCACTTAGCGCGTATTCAGGTGCTTGAAAACCTTGTCATCGCTGTRGAGAGTGACGCACAAGTTGTCGATATAGGGCGTGTATCTGGGTTTATGCAAAAAGTAAGGTAGTCAGTTGGTCCAAAAACAGTTGGTTAACTGCGTCAAGGTTCGAGATGGCATAATCTGAGCAGTGCCCAGTCTCATGTAATGGATAACTGTAATCCCCATCCTTTTTACGCAGTTGTATCATACACAGCAAGACGAGTTTCAATAATGCAATAAGATCACCGCCAATACCAACACCAGGACATTCGCCACCACTACACCTCTTCCGGAGCAAATAACTGGAAGTTACGATTATATGTTCCGGATGCAATCATATCACCATCACTGGAAATGTCGACAGACATAACTTTCCCGGCATCAGTTGGGAGGGAACGTAGCAACTGCCAGTCGTCAGCGCTCCACAACTTGATAAAGCCATCATAACCAGAACTAGCAAAGAAAAGACCGGATCGGTATTTCCACTCTTCCCACGCGGCGTCCCTCTGGTCGGTATCGTGGCTTATGTCGTTATCCGGACTATTCATTTCGACATCGAGTGGAGGTGGTGGTTTAAAGAATTTGTCATTGGCATGGAAAAAGCGGATGTCGGACACATTGGATAGATGTGCTGGTATAGTGTAAAGAGATTTGAGAGACCGCATGTCCCATATGCGGATTGTATCGTCAGCCGCTCCTGTAGCTATTTGGTAACTGGAGAAAAGATTAATTAGCGAGTTGTGAAAACTATGAGGAACATCCGAACCCATTTGGTGAAAAACTCATGGCAAATAATGCCTGTACGTGGCCATCCAGAACCATGGCTGATCGTCCCGTGCGAAGGTCCCATACACGTCCTATGGAATCAAGTCCACTAAAAGAGGAATAAGCCGGGAAAAACAATTGACGCAAGCATAGAACCATACCCAGATGCAACCAAGGCGCCGTCGTTTTGAAATTCAATGGCATACACTTCTTTCGAGTGGCCTTCTTGCAGAAGAAGCTCCTTTGACGTTGTAACATCCCATAGTCGCCACGTCGTATCAAAACTAGCGCTAGCCACATAATTCCCGGAAGGATGAAAGGCAACACGACAAACGCGCCCTTGGTGGCCYTTCAAAGTCGATAAAGGTGATTCGCTGCAATTCAACAAGTTAGAAGCCAAAAAGACAAGGGTAGCCAAACTATTTGAGACCTTTCTAATGACCACAAGTTGACATCACCTTCTCCACCACCGCTTGCCAGATTGACTGCGCTGGATTGCTGTGTAAGCGTGGCCTGAGGATGCCAGGCAACGCCTCCAATTTTGTCGCTGTGACCTTTCACACGACTTTAGGCTAAGACGTTAGAACACTGGAGCACATACCGCGAAAAATTTTCAATTCAGTACATGCTGGGACATTCCAAAGCTTGACCGTTCCACTCCAACTTCCCGTGGCAAGCATCGCGTTGTTGGGTGCAAACCTAACTATAGATACTGGACGTTCGTCACCCAGCTGTGAGCCAAGATTGGCATATTTCTAAACATCATAAGAGCCTGGCATAGGAAAGGTAACGAGCTACATACTTTCACGTCGGCAAAAATCTTTTTGCGAATGTCAATGATGCGACCGAGCTCTATCTTGCTTTCTAGCTGCTGTTGGGCGATCCGCTTTTGAGCTCTGCCAAAGAAGCGACAAGCAACAGAATAGTAGTAAGCACCTTGACTGACTTTGACCTATTGGTAGCGTAAATCCAACCTGGGCAGAGAATACTCCGCTATCCATCTCCGTGCTTCCAACAGCTCGAGTGAGCCTGGAGAGTAGAACTCCTCTTCCTGTGCATCAAGTATGAGTGACCGGTCAAGATGGGTGTCTAACAAGTACCTCTTCTTCCTCGCTCTCTGATTCTTCTTCGACTTGCATAGCATCATCGCCGCGAGCAGCAGTAATTTGGGACAAGACGTAGATCAGACGGTCTCTCCGGTCTGCAGCCTGTATTTTTCTGAGTCTTCTTCAGGTACTCACAAAACCCAACGCACCCKTTCTCCGAAAAGTGTGATTGGTTCACCGATTTCTCTCAGGCGCGCTTTGACACGGTTGTCGTCTGTCGGAACAGCAAGACTCCTAGCCTTCTTTTTCCGCTCTAGCTCGTCAAGAATGACCTTGTTCTCGAGCCTTGCCCGGTCTGAGATATAGCTGCCATCTTCGACGAGAGAATCGTAGGTCAAGTCTGCCATCCTGGTCGTTTACCAAAATGGAAACTGATGGCGGGATTGAACAACCAAACATGGCTAATGTTGCAGAACTCTCCTCAGCAATGCAAGGAGTAGTCCTGCGGGCTTGCCGTCTAAGTACGTACGAGCATACAATCGAATATGTAGAGAAATGTGATTTGTGGAATGTTTACGACAAGTCATAAATTACCACTCGCGTGCTTTGAGCGCTCTTCTRTTGACCGCTTCATTGATCTCTTTCACCGACTTTGCCGCATCTCGTATCCCCCATGAATCAGCACCTTATGGCACTGGACCCTGGCTCCGGAAAGCCTCGCCCCGACGATTGTATGTTCACCAGTCTTTCACTTAACAAGTAGTTACCCGACCGCCCAAGATGTATATTTTCAACGCTCTACTGCGGAGTTCAGCTCCGAAGCAATTGCTCGATGCACCGCTGCCAAACTCAAGCTAGAGTCTTACTACAAGGTTGCCGTCCAATCGGCAATAGAGCGTAATGCCAGGTACGCAAAGTGTCTTTCATTAACGTCTGATGGTGGAACCGATTGTTCGCAGGCGTATAGAATTAGAAACCAGGCTATCGCAGATTCTTGCACCCGACGGTAAGGACAGGGAGATGCGTAAATATAGTCGGACGGAATGCCAGCAGTTGCGATTGAAAAGGACGAAGATCAAGCTCTCGGATTTCCGGACGGTCAAGGTCATCGGGAAGGGAGCGTTTGGAGAGGTGTGCAAACCCGTCGTATCTGCGTCGTTCATGATTATCAATCGGCCAAAAGGTTCGACTTGTTCAGAAAGTCGATACGGGGAAGGTGTATGCGATGAAGAGCTTACAAAAAGCTGAGATGTTGCAGCGAGATCAGGTACATCGTTCATTTAATATCCTGAGCGGACCTTCACTAACGCATAATGAGCGTAGCTTGCCCACGTTCGTGCAGAACGTGATGTACTAGCGGAATCAACATCTCCGTGGGTTGTCCAGTTGTTCTATTCTTTCCAGGACCCTCTGTACCTGTACCTCGTCATGGAGTTCCTCCCGGGCGGTGATCTGATGACGATGCTGATGAAATACGATGTGTTCTCCGAAGATGTAACACGCTTCTACATGGCCGAGTGTGTCTTGGCTATCGATGCCGTGCATAATCTTGGTTATATTCATCGGTATGTGCTGATGATATGTGATATTCTGTTGCTCATCAGCTTCAGCGATATCAAACCTGACAATGTCTTGATCGACAAGACTGGCCATCTCAAATTGTCCGATTTCGGTCTGTCGACTGGTCTGCATAAGGGCTCTGACCCAGAATACTATAAGCGTCTGATTGAGCAGCAAGAGAAGGTGAACAACCCTGCTCGTAATAGTGTTCAAGTCAATCCCATCAACTTGACAATGAGCCGGGAGCAAATTGCGACATGGAAAGCTAATAGAAGAAAGCTGGTGCGTGAAGACCTTGTTCACATTTTGACCGTCTGATTTTGTCATGTCGATAGGCTTATTCCACTGTTGGCACGCCCGACTATGTACGTTTCCAGATGCTTTTATTGAAGTTGATCATCCGACATCTTTACAGATTGCGCCGGAAGTGTTTTTGATGAAGGGATACGGGAAAGAGTGTGATTGGTGGTCCCTCGGCGCCATTTTTTTCGAATGTCTTATTGGATATGCTCCCTTCTGCTCCGATGACCCGACCGACACATACAAAAAGATCGTAGAATGGCCTAATTACTTGTATTTCCCTGAGGAGGTATATATCTCAGGGGAAGGCGAAGACCTTATCCGAGGGTGCGTCTCGTGAATGAAACCCCGCCTTATCAGGACTGACGATGCTCGACAGCATGATGAACTGGGCAGATGGCAGATTAACTGTTAACCAAATCAAGAGCCACCCATTCTTCTTTGGGGCAGATTGGAACACGATACGACAAATCGAACCTCCATTCATTCCCCGACTGCAATCAATTACAGACACGTCATACTTCCCGACCGATGAACTCGAGCTCGGGGGTATACCCAACCACCTGGATAAAGCTGAACCTATGACAGCCGAGAAAGATCTGGCTTTCTTAGGGTACGCCATATTAACGATGTTGGCTCATTNTACTAAAGACAATTTTAGTTTCACTTTCAAGAGGTTCACGGGTGGGACCCATCCCTCTGGCTGATGTGTGATATACCATTTACACCTTAAACGTGCGGAGCTAATGCCATGCAATGCAAGACTGGAATCTACTACTTGTTACTAATGCCGCAACTCGAAACACATGACCCGGTCCGCTATACCGCCGATCAGGCATACCCATGGAATATATACACATCGTAGATAATAAAACATGTTTTGRCTATAAGCATCTGGTTCACCTGGTCACATTTCCCCCCTCACACAATGTCTGCAACAAACGCGGATATATACAACCCTCGCAAGGTTCTCGACCACAATGATTTCAAAGTTTTGGCGCCTGGAGAGATACCCCCAAGCGATGCGAACATTGCAGCATTTTACAATCCGAACCGTGAAATTCACCTTGTTCAAAAACCACGATTCAAGCCGGGCCCCGGGCAAGTGCTCGTGCACGTCCGGGCTACAGGTATCTGCGGGCAAGTGTCATATACGTCGGCATATTGACATCTACCGTGAACCAAATTATCTTTTGATAGGAGTGATGTGCACTTTTGGCAACATGGACGTATCGGCGACTCCATGGTAGTGACAGATGAGGTGCCGCATCGACCTCTTTCGGCCGATCTGCTCACTTACTAGTTTCCACGCACGACAAAGTGTGGATCAGGCCATGAGTCTGCGGGCGAAGTTGTTGAAATTGGAGAAGGCGTGAGCCTGTGGAAAGTTGGTTGGTATTCATACTGTAAATAGACCCGCTCCGGATGCCGAAGCTAACATCAATCTAGGAGACCGTGTGGCCATCGAAGCTGGTGTACCATGCTCTCAACCTGGGTGTGACTTGTGCCGGACAGGCATGTACAACGCCTGTCCCAATGTCGTCTTCTTCTCCACCCCTCCTTTCCACGGTAAGTCCTTCCATTACTCGGGGTCATATCTTTTGTCTACGTCAACCAAAGGTACATTGACGAGATGGCACTTGCACCCTGCCCAGTGGCTCCATCGCCTTCCAGACCATGTCTCGTTTGAGGAAGGCGCACTGTGCGAGCCGCTGGCAGTTGCTCTCGCAGGAATAGATCGGGCCGGCCTTCGGCTTGGCGACCCGTTGCTAATCTGGTGAGTGGCATTCCCACCTTTCAGCATTTGACATCTGTCATCCGTCCACAATTTCATTGAAGGGATCTGACTTGAGAACAGTGGCGCGGGCCCCATCGGCCTTGTCACACTTCTCGCTGCTAGGGCGGCGGGCGCTGAGCCTATTGTCATTACCGATCTTTTCCAAAGCCGTTTGGACTTTGCCCGGAAGCTTGTTCCCACCGTTCACACCGTGTTGATCGCACGGGACTCCATCTCGAAGGACAATGCGGAATACATTAAAAAAGTGGCAGATGGTCCCTTGAAGCTCGCGTTGGAATGTACGGGCGTCGAAAGCAGTATCCACAATGCTATTTATGTACGACTCTCTTCTGTCTCCCTGCAGGGAAAGAATGCAATTCAATGCTAAAATATCCCAGTCGGTCCAATTCGGAGGCAAGGTATTTGTCATCGGCGTCGGAAAAAATGAACAAGTGGTAAGCGCCCCTGGATTAGCTGCCKAGCTTAACTATAACTACTCTTAGTTCCCCTTCATGCATCTGAGCGCCAACGAAATCGATCTTCGGTTTCAGTATCGATACGCAAATCAGGTTTGATGTCCCATTTTACTTCAAACGTGCGTTATTCCTGATGTGGTTTAGTACCCGAAAGCCATCCGCCTCGTAGCGGGCGGACTAATCAATCTCAAGCCACTGGTAACACATAGGTTCAAGCTTGAAGAGGCGGTGTCTGCTTTTCATGTCGCTGCTGACCCATCTCAGGGAGCCATTAAAGTTCAAATCCACGATTAAGATTTCATTTAGCCAGAGGTTGGCGCATCATATGTCCGAGATGTCTGGATGTGGAATTGTTTTTAAATAGCTCGCAATCAACAAAGTGGCACTGGGAAACGCCGTACACGTGTCTTTCTTTTCTTCCTAAAAGAGAAAATCCAGCGATGTTTCGTTCCCAACTGTATACATATTCAGTTACTTGTTACGTAAATTGTAGAGATAGTTGGCTGTGTGGACATGATACATGGTGGGAGAAGAGATTTGAGGAAACAACACGAAAGAGGAAACGCGAACAAAATGAGACGGAAAACGAACCGTACCAGTATACATTAGTCCTATAATTTACTGTACCAAAAACGAACCAATCCGGGTGCCCCGTTCGGCGTCAGTGGATGCCTACCATTTCCGAGTCGGGCTGGGTGGACCGCCTCCTCGTCCTTCGGTCCAAGCTTTGCGCTGCGGCCAGCCGGAATCGACTGGCCGGCGAGGAGGACTCGTTCCACCATCACGGCCTCGTCTGCCTCTGTTACGCCGTGGTCCTCGGTCACTTCGGTCATTTCGGTCAGGCCCAGATCCTGGAGGCTTTGGCTCCCGCTTGAACTCGCGTTGATCCTGCCGATCGAATGGCGGCGGCGGCGGCGGCGGACCGCCAATTCCATGTGGCCCAAGCTGAGGAGGCTGCATCGGCAACGGCGGG
>JNHV02000251.1:0-23873 GCA_001691785.3 Amanita brunnescens Koide BX004
AACATTGCCTTTACAAGGATCGGTATTTGATCAATTGGATATCAATGTAAATTAATGTGCCAGAATACTTTGCAATCGGTACGTAATACGTTAGAAGAGRCAAAACCTCACGTAGATAGTGTTGTTACAGACCTGACGTGAGAAGCGATAGAAGAGTGACTAGCCTTGATGGATCGTTACTAGCTGACGTTCTTGAAAAGGTTTAGGGTCCTTAGTAGTTCCGGGCCATGCTTCAAATTGTTTCCCATAACATGGTAGAAGTATGCGCAAGGATGGGAAGAGTGGGATAACGGAACAGCATCGTTCGACCCTTTAAGCATGCCACTGTTTGGAGATGGTATCAGAATGATTCGGCGTTCGTGGGACAGGATCGAGAAAAGCARCGACTGTGGGAAGTGCAGTTAGACCGCGCGTGTTGATAGGACCATTATTCCGTGAGCGAAGGAGATGATTGTACGGGGAATGAGAAGAATCCATAGCCCGAGGAGCACCCATAACCTGGAGAAAGCTAATTATGGAATATTGAGAACATGTCACATTTACAGACATACACCGCTCCGATACGGTATCTATTGGTCGATATACATTTCCTTCATTTTTAGATACCTAGTTCTTGTGGATATAAAGTACATCTGGCTCAATTTTTCTTCTTTTCCGAGGAGTATCCAGGCGTTGTGAGAAGAGCTTGTGCCAGATCTCGGCCAAGTCGCATAACGATAAGGCTGGGGAATACAATCCAAAATCTGCGAAAAGAAGAAAACGGAATTGCCGGTCAATCGCGCAAAGCTATGATTGTGATTATAGCGTACCCGTTGGGTATAATCCAGTAGACAATCCAAGTCTGGAGGGGATTGTGTCCCGTCGCGCAAAAGTTACAATAGTAGTCTTGAACCATGTATAAAACGGTCTTGGATAGAGTCATGACAGCCGCTGTGAAGCCGACCAATGGRGCAGCCTGCCATTCAGAAATATGGGCAAGGTAGACATATGTAAGATTCAGCAAATTTTCGATGATATTCAGCAGAGCTAACAATGTCCGTTGACGTCAGCAAAGGTCWGATGTAGGATATGGAAACGAACATTGAGCATTTGGGAAACCGTCTCCATTCAAATATGAATGTAGACCGTAGACCTAACTGGCGATCAGGCGCAACATCATGAACCAATCTAAATTCACATGCATGATCAATCTAGTACATAAAAACGTTAGTTGAATAACAACGAAAACACAGAAGAATCGTCTCACCTCTTGGTAAAGGCCATAAGGTTCAAATATCCAGTGGAGATCGCCGCCCTGTAGAATATGTAAGCTTAAGTGACCAGCGGGAAAAGAATTCTGTACCTTCATGGATCGAGGGCTACAGAATACATGAGCAATA
Organism: Amanita brunnescens Koide BX004; assembly: GCA_001691785.3. Lineage (NCBI taxonomy): Eukaryota > Fungi > Basidiomycota > Agaricomycetes > Agaricales > Amanitaceae > Amanita > Amanita brunnescens. The sequence continues at coordinate 1,380 of JNHV02000251.1, forward strand.
TGATGTTGGAGACCAAAGGGAAACGAACCGCAAAAACAAATATCCTGCGTCCCAAAAGACAACGAGCGTAGAAATAAGAAACCATAGAGTAATCCAAGAGTAAGTCTTGATCGCCATCTTTCCACGCGAAGATGGAATGACGTCAAAGTGAATGGATGGTTTCTCTTGCCTGACGTGGCAAGTGGGAAAGATGATACGCGACGCAAAGATACCATGCGGTCACGAATGTCACCGTGACTCGGAGCCGACGCCTGCCGACGCTGCTTCACGCTTGAAGTTTGAACCTGAAATGCTTCTTGAACGAGCGTTGGACATTGTCTCTCCCTGGGCCTTAATCTGTAAGCCAATTTTACCCTTTTGCACCGTGGGCGCTTGAATTTCGACTCGGAATTCGTACAGGAGGGTCGCTTCATCATCAATGTTGTTCCAAACAAATGCCATGATCCGCCGCTCATGACGGGGGACTCACGACAGGGATTGCTAGTACTTCTGCCTTGGCCAAATCTTATTAATTCAACCGCATGAGAGCTGGGCTAACCAAAGCGAAAGTCTTTTACGCAAGCAGATTGAGGGTTACACCGATGCATCTATATACAGTCTGGTGTTGCTGAAGGGTGGCGTCCCATGATCTCTGTCACCGATATTACCGGGCAACTTGTGGAGTCCTTAAAGTTACTGCGCAACTCTGTTATACGCAAAGAACAAGGTTTAAGGTTAAATTCAAGCTGAAGCTGCAGGGCGCTTCGGTGGAAGCGACGTTCCTGACTGCCTAGATGGTCGTTTATTAAAAGCTAGGGCCTGGGCCTTAGCCCGTAGTCGTCTAGTGAAGCTTGGTGATAGGGCACGCAACGCTGAAAACCTGAGCTTGATTACGTCTGGAGCCCTAAAGCAGCTAAACCAAAACTAAACTGGTTCAAATACCGGTTTTATCGGCCGCTGTCTGGACGTCTAATCCCCGCAGGCCCCCTTGAGTGAATCCCTTTAGATGTACATGCTAGCCATGCCCTCTATTGACTCAGAATTCTGCCACCACATAACGCGTACAAGAAAAGGCTAAATTGGGTTTCTGTCTAGTGTCATCCGCTGGATAGCTGCTGGTTCTCTGTGCATGCAAGAGTTTGACTTGGCGACAGCGTGGGCGCTGGAACTTGCTAGAATGACGCAAGATAGCTCACTAGCTCACTAGCTGATGGGTGTGCAGTGTGCATACGTAACTCCGCCGGGTTCYATAAGAGGGTACTACTATTATGATATCCTTTCCAAGTTTTTGATCAAAGTTCTCAGTCGAAGTATCAATACAATACCGGCAGCGATCTTGACCTTACGAAAGAGGCAGAAGGTGCTATGTTTGTCTATTTGTTGTACGAGTTGACGCTGACCTRCTATCGTTTTATGCTGGAGAATAGATGGGAATGAACGAGGTGCAGCGAGAATTCATACTCGGTGTTTGTCAAGATGACAAGTGTCAGTGAGTGCTCAATTTCTGGACAGTTTTCTGTATGTGGCAGGGTCGCACTTACTGCTTTTAGGAATGCCGGAATGTCGATGTCAGGTGGAATGTCAAATCCCACACGAGGTGTCCTCGACATCCGTATGAATTCGACGCTGAAGCTGGTTCCAAGTGGCATCACAGGCATCAGATAGCTGGAAGCCAATATAATTCCCCTGTAAGACCATAGAATGGCTATCGAGGACTAGGAGCTGGCCAAATCAGGCATTTGAGAAATTACTGAGTTGTGCTATTTTAACACGCTAGCGTAAGTTATCTTCACGATAAATGGTTCGCGCTACTTGGCCTTAGTGCAATCATCCCCAGCCGTCCCTCATCGCCTGTGATGCGTCTCTTGCCTTTCTCCCTCTCTCTGCTCTGCCTTCTGCAGCTGGTCTCTACCGCTCCTGTCCCGGTATGCCATGCTTCGTCGCTTCTTCCCCATCCTCATCCTTGTGCCGTTCAGGAGACCAATAAGGTGGCTCGCTATTACGTTTTTGAGCCGCGGGACACTGAGAAGGTGCGTAATACTCCTTCTGGTAGACCCTGGTTCTCATTCTTTTCTGAAGGATCAATGGAAGCGGGCAGCATCTGTTTGGCCGCGGGACATAAATGCAGCTAGTACCTCACCCGACTGGAGATCCCATTCCGCCTAGCCAGAGCCTCTTTTCATGACAAGTTGAACGCTCACTTATATATATGTCTGGCTATCACYAAAATGGAAGCGCATCGATGTACAAATTCATTCCCCTGCTACCGTTCTTATCTACACACTTCGTTATCTCATCTTCACTTCTTACTTACTGGTTACCTTACATGCGAGCATTCCAGCACTCATGTAGTTGGTCGTGGAATGCGCTTGGGTGTCCTGTTTATTATCAAAGTCAATGTTGTGGCCGTTTGTACACTGGGAAAGTTTGATTACTTCAGGCTGCGAAACACAGTGAAGCTGGAATTTGCCCTTATTTAATATAGTCAAATGAAGGCTTAGCATTCCCAGCAGGGTCTATTCACCTTTTTGTCAGTGCCTGACCATTCTCCTTGCCCTCAAGCCCGACAGTCTCTTGATAATCATATTCTGCATTGACTGTCACCGATTGCCACCATGTCCGGCGAGCCATTCTCACCGCTATCTGCGAGTATAATGCCTTACTTGATGTTCGACAAGCTGAACTTATTAACGTGGGCACAGGGCACGGATGTGCTATTTCCGCATAGGGGATTTAGAGTCCCAGACCCGTGAGCACCGTGCTTTGACGCAGTAGGCGCTAACCTACTTTGGGCCTTGAGCAGATTCGCCCCAAGACAGACACCTGCTGTCTCTTTTCTCAATGCCGTACTGGCGACGGCTTTGTTCCGCTGTTGGCACATCCTGGTGTTAATTGGTGCATGGTCGACGATGATTGCTGTGTTGAATGACCAAGGATTTCACGCGCGTTTTCAGCCTACCCTTTTGACTGTGTGAGTATAGACTGGAATGATCCACTCAGTGGGAGCTAAGCGTGCATTAGAATAGGTACCGTTCTAGGTTTCGTGATATCCTACCGGACGACGTCATCCTACGAGAGGTACAATGAAGGAAGACGTCTCTGGTCACAAATAATCTTAGCCAGCCGCACGTTCGCTCGAACGGTGTGGTTCCATGTTCCAAGTACGTTTTTTTATCTTGTTTAGACTCCTTAACTGAATCTTAATACCAGATCCGAGCCCAGCGGAGAATGATACAGCGGAAAAGGTCAAAATGCGCTCAGTTGTCGAGAAGAAGACTGTAATCAACCTGTTGGAAGCCTTCGCAGTCTCTGTCAAGCACTACCTCAGAGGGGAAGATGGAATTCACTATCAGTTCGTATCCTTACCTCCYATATTCCATCCCATCTGAACCTATCCTCGCAACTGCAGAGATCTCTACTACATTGTCAAGTTCTTGCCTGGTTATGCGTTACCTGCGGGAAGACCCTCCTTTAACTCTGAATTTTTTACCACGGGAATTGAAGTGGTATCTCCAACGTCCAATGAAATGAATGGCAAACACAAGCAATCGCCAGAAGACCAAAATTCCTCAAGTACTGTGCAAGACTCTAACTTGCGCCAGCGCTCCCAGACGGCATACTCTACAATGAAGACTTTGCTGCCCGTATCTGTAGCCTCTGATCCCTCAGTAGCGGAACAAGGTCCAGCGAGAATAAGTCCTGAATTGCGACGGCAATCAATTCATGAGAGAGGGAACGTTGTCCTCTCTCGAGAAGAAGAATCTGACCTTTTGCCAGGCTACATGCCGCCCACATACGACTTATTCGATTTGTTCCCCTTCTCTATCATCACAAGGCGTCTGGCCAAAACCAGGATGGGGAGAAAGAAAGCAGGACTTCGAGCGAGACTACAATCATCCGTGTCTCACAACATTCCTTTGGAAATTTCTCTCTACATGGTGAGCCCCAACTTCTACGATGTTCGAAAGTCTTCCTTATTCAGCAGAGTTCCTATGTCGCCGCATTGCAAAAACGAAAACTTTTGGACGTTCCTACAGCTAGTTCGTGCTTCCAGATCTTCTATTTTAGTAAGGTTTGGTGACGTTGCCCAGACACTTTGATACAGTCCCTCAATCAACTCGTGGACAGTCTTACTGGTTTAGAGCGGATCCTTACCACACCTATACCATTTTCGTGTGTCTTTGACTCGCTAGAATGTTCGAAGAAGTGCTGAATGTAGACGATTCAGGTACTCCGTGCACTTATGGGCCGTAACCCTCTTATATTGTGGGGCAATGGTAAGAATCATTCGGTCTTCATATTATTAAGTTGAGCGTACTGATTGAGTGGTGATGCAGCCCTTCCAGCTATGGTCGACTCTTGGTTGGGTCACCATCCCAGCGACAGTTGCCTCGGTATGCTAACCCATCTACAATCCATGCGGCGCGGAACATGAGTCCTGATTTGAAATGCCAGAGCTTCATTTATTTTGGGTTCCTGGTGGCAGGTGAAGAAATTGAAAGTACGTGATATAACTGAACGTATCACAAATGTGAAATACCCATCCTTCTTTCTCTAGATCCTTTTGGTTACGACAAGAATGACCTCGTGAGTGGTTTGCTTGAAGTTTTTGACTTGTCAGCTAACGCCGACCAAGAATCTTGATCACTTCACCCATAACATTATACGTGAGCGCTGTACCAGTGATCACACGACCTGAAATAAAGCTGTGCTTATAGGAAATGAACTGTGGGCTGTTACTTCGGCACCTCCCCCTGATCCGGAAGACTGGGCTTTCTCACCGGAAAATAATCTGACATTCTCTAGTAACTATGACACTGATGAAAGGGTCACACCAGAAGTTTGGATGAGACGAGATTACAATTCCATGTTGGATGCGCTTCATTCGAACGAGCCGACAATTATAGGCAATTGATCCGTTGCCTTCTGTATATGAACAGGACTGCTGATGATCTGTGTCTATTCCATCATATAGTAATTATGGACTGTTTGGACTATGTATATACCCTGTCGATATTATTGCAAACATTGACAAAAGGGAAAGAGGCTCAGTTCCTCGTCTTCAAATGGCTAGATCCGAGTGTCGATCTTGTTAGTAAACGTTGTCTAGGGTTGATACATGCGCAAAAAAAGATGACCGACGTTGACCGACGGTCTCAAGAGGCGTAGGTTCCACTCCGTTGCGGAGTGGTACGAGTAGTTGGCGGGAATAGAGAACACTGATTTTTGCGCAGTAGCTAGGGACGAAGTGGTTCACGTTCATGCAAACCAGAGAAACCTCAACATATCAAGGAAGCCAATGTCAATCAGAGTAAAGAGTCCTCACGTGAGGCAACGACAAATTGACAGAATGTCCAGAAAACGAAGACTCCAGGATATCCCATTACCAATCGTTATTCAGTAGCATGGGGTGATGGCCTCACAAGGTATAGTTTGGTCCCCGCACGCTCCGGAGCTTTGACAGAAAATAGCCCCCACACGTCCGGGAGTTTTAACACATAGCCGTACCAACCCCACGTTGATAAACATCACTGGCTAGCTCAGGGCTATATTATAATACCATCGATGAGGGCCATATGTATGTCTTGTAGGCGATCTGGGAATCGACGAAACCGCGTGATGCCAGTGAAGATGAGACGGGTGTTAGTATTCCCTGTACAAGTGCCGAACTCGTGAGTGTCAGGAGGGCATTCTGCAACCGGGTTCGAATTAGTAGGCCATATGAATGAGCGAGTGACTGCGTGGGTGTTGAGAGCATCGTGGACGCAGGGTTGAAAATATGAATTGAAAAATTGATGAATTGCGCGAGGCCGCGGCTGTTGTGACTGGTATGAGGCGAGTCAGATCCGGCCTCTATCTTTTCCAGCAGATCAGGCCGTCTCCTTATCGCTTTCTCCATCAGCGCCCATCGTCCAACATGGCTACCGTGGTTAGCAGAGACTTCCACCCTTTCGACAAGACGCGTTTTGAGGCGCTTCTTAACCGGAGGTTTTTTTACGCGCCTGCATTTGAGATATACGGAGGTATGCGTGTTTCGAGAAAACAAGTCCATCTACTCTAATCATTGGTGTCAGGTGTTGCGGGACTATACGACTACGGGCCTCCAGGCTCATCACTGCAGGCCAACATCATCGCGGAATGGCGACGACACTTTATCATCGAGGAACATATGCTCGAATTAGATACAACGATTATGACTCCTGCTCCTGTATTCGAGACGTCCGGTCATGTGGCTAGATTTGCAGACTGGATGGTTAAGGACTCGAAAACTGGTGACGTGTTGCGCGCCGATCACTTGGTGAAGAACGTACTCGAGGCTCGACTTGCAGGTGACAAGGAAGCCCGCGGGTTGGGCGCGCAGCCTCAACAGGACGACAAGAAAAGGAAGAAGAAGGCAGCGAAGACTGTTGCTGTCCAGCTGTCGGATGAGCTGGCTAAGGAATACGAAGCTATTCTTGCTCGGGTATGTACGTTTGCATGTCAGAAACTAAAGTCATCATTATGAATCATATAGATCGATAACTATTCGGGTCCGGAGCTGGGAGAGCTCTGTAGAAAGCACAAAATTACCAATCCCGATACAGAAAACGAAGTGACAGAGCCCCAGCAGTTTAATCTCATGTTTACGAGTAGCATCGGCCCCACGGGCCAGCACCCAGGGTGGGTCACTATCTAGCCATGCCGCGACTGGACGTCGTTAACGCTCCACTGCTTCTATAGATATCTTCGTCCTGAGACAGCTCAGGGCCACTTCCTCAACTTCTCGCGCCTGCTAGAATTCAATAATGGACGAGTGCCATTCGCGTCTGCCCAAATCGGCCGGTCGTTCCGAAACGAGATCTCACCACGAGCCGGATTGTTACGGGTGCGAGAGTTCACAATGGCAGAAATCGAGCATTACGTCGACCCAGAAGACAAGAAACATCCCAGATTTGGCGATGTGCGGAACGTCGTCGCGTCCCTTCTAGATAGGCACGTGCAAGAAGCCGGTAGCAACGCGCTGACCAAAATAACCATTGGGGAGGCAGTCGATCGGGGCATCATTGCCAATGAGACGCTCGGCTACTTTGTCGCACGCATTTACCAATTCCTAGTTAAAATTGGCATCAACCCCAATAGGCTGCGCTTCAGGCAGCACATGGGGAATGAGATGGCTCACTACGCAACGGATTGCTGGGATGCAGAAATTCACAATTCGTATGGCTGGGTGGAATGTGTTGGATGCGCTGATCGCGCTGCGTACGATCTTTCCGTCCACTCTGCCAAGACCGGCCACCCATTGGTCGTGAGGCAAGCGCTCAAGGAGCCCATCGTGACGGAGAAGCTGGTTGCAGAATTCAACAAGAAGGTTCTTGGCCAAAGGTTCAAGGGTGATGCTGGCGTTATCCAGAAGGTTGTGGACGGCATGGGCGAGCCAGAATTGCTCAGGATGAAGGGTGAACTTAGCCAAGGGTAAGAACCTTGTTGGCCCTTTTTGACCGATCATGCCCGGGCGTCTGACAGACTGTCCCTTTAGGAGTACCAGCATTAAAACCGAGGAGGGTAAACAATTCCATATTACCCCGGAGCTGATTTCTATTGAGAAGAAGACCTTCAAACAGTCAAGTGCGTAACTTCGGCATCGACGCCCCATGACTGATTGTCCACACAGTACGGGAATACACGCCGAATGTAATTGAACCATCCTTTGGTTTGGGCCGCATTCTGTACGTGCTGCTGGAGCATAGTTACTGGTGCAGGGAACAGGACGTTGAGCGTGGTGTACGTCATCTATTTCGGACCCTTCATCTATGCCGAGTGTTGATATCCCGACCAACTGCCTGTTTAGGTCCTTTCGCTACCGCCGGTTGTTGCGCCAACGAAAGTGCTGATCGTACCTCTGAGTGCCAGGGAAGAGTTCGATCCCCTGGTACAGGAAGTCTGTGCGTTCATTGCTTAATACTGTCATGGGGCGTTGGACCCTGAATCATGGACTATTTATAGCAACGAAGCTGCGCAAAGCGGGAGTCTTTTCTCGTGTGGATGACTCTAATACCTCAATAGGCAAGCGGTATGCTAGGAACGATGAATTGGGCACGCCGTTTGGGGTAACGCTTGATTTCGCCTGTAAGTCGCCTCGGGCATAGGTGCACAGCCTCGTGAAGAGCTAATAATGATGATCATGCTTTTACCTTTGACTATAGCCATTCAAAACCGTACAATGACTCTACGGTACGTGTTCAGAAAACGTGTCGAGTCAGAGAGATGCTGATAACGATACCAGCGAACGGGATACCATGGACCAGCGGATCGGTCCGATCGATGAGGTAATCGCTGTAGTCACGGAACTGGTCGATGGAACGATTGGCTGGGAAGAGGCGTGCCGCCGACTACCGGCATATGACGGTGTTCAAGCCGTAGATTGAAGATCGGTATGATGCGTGATGTCTTGTATACCAAGACTTGTATACTCCACTCAGCAGGGAAACCAGATGGCAATAGACGTGATGAAATTGTATAATTGACTAAAGAACCTTGATGTAAAAGACATGGATGTTAAAGCGGTGTTTCCCAACATAGAAGTACTAAAGGAGGGACACGCCCTAGGCGCAAGAGAAAAWTTTTCTGAAAGTATGAATAATGAATGGCTGGGAGTCAAGACGAACAAAGCGTAATCTCCATGAATCACGATAGTTGAACGTTCGACGCTTACGATCAACGCCTTTCATCCGCTAGATGACATTCCCAAAGGCATTGTTAACTTCCTCGCTTGAAATCAATCTCAACAAAGACTTGCCTGACAGGGAAAGATTCGATGGTCAAGTTCACATGCATGAGTAAAGCGGCGTAAATCGTAATGACATTGTGGAACCAGGAATCCGGAAACGCCACCATTCCGGCCTTTCATCCACGTCCAAGCCGAACCACTTGGACGATTCTTATGAGAAAGAGCCTGGGGATGAAAGAAGATAAGCATGATCGGGACGGGTGAGAATAGAAATGATTGAGTAGGAGTCACGGGGCACGAGTGCAAGCATAAAGCGGTTCATTATGTTGGCCGTGTCCATGGATGGCAACACGTGTAGGTTAACCTCCTACAGCATAGCACACACAGGCCGACTTTCGGCCACCTGGCGGCATAATTACTCTTATGGCCCGGCTCATTTAGCAGGATAGGAATTGCCTGTGCGGTTCGAGGCACATGCACAATTCATAGATGGTACATTCGCATCGGATAAGGATGTCTCGGCAAAAGGGATGGACAGGAGCCAATAAAGAAAGAGCAGCGCCATATTCGCCAGGATAGGAAGGCGCTCCATGAGACTTACCGAAAGCGAGAAAATGGCACCGACTATGGTGTTGGCGATGGGCAGGGATGATGAGGAAGGACGAGGGACGGCTAAAAGTCAGCGAGCACCCCAGAAATTCCAGACTCAGAAATCGGACGAGCGATAGCCATTCGAGGCTAGCATCAGCAAGACGCCTCGAGGCAGTTCGCCAGTGCCCGGAGTGGACCGCCGGGCAAAACCCCAGGCGGGTTGGGAGGTGATAAGGCACGACGGAGTGCTAAGTATACGCTCGCACACGCTGGCGATGTGATCTAAGCCAATTTACCGTGTCAAGCGGCAAGATGGCAAGATCTGCGAGATGCTGCCGACCCTAACAATCTCATGTGTCCACGGCTATAAAATACCAGCCCTCGCCGCCCATTTACCATCCTTACCAGCAATGTCTGCCAAGCAAAGCCCTCCATCCAACCTCGTTGCCTTCCCCAGCGTGTCTGCCTCGCTCTGCCATCTACCCCATGCAACCAGCATGCAGAACGTCGCCCTTCATCCCAGCATGTACGCGAACCGCGCCGCGGAGAGCGAAGCTAAAGTAGGCATATGTCGTTGTCCCTTTACGTGACCCATCCTCACCTATATTTGCTATCCCTCCAGCTCCAAAAGGCCCTCTCCTCCAAGGCCAACTCGTCTGCAAAAACCAACCCCGTCCCTCTGGCAGGCCCAGTAAGTCTTCGAGCTGCATGCACCCCAATTGCAAGTCCCTGATCTGTTGTTGCAAAAATAGCCCTTGGAGTCATCCAATTCATCATCACCGCCTCTAATGATGAACTTGAAGAAACCTGTGCGTATGGTTTTCATTCTGGGGTGCTGTCGGACTGACAGATGTTCCAGAAGCCAAAATTCCATACATGAGCGCCCGGCAGTTCTTCTCTTCCATTACAACTTCAAGGGACTTTGTAGACCATCTTGCATGGCCCGCTTGGTCTGGGCCGCCATCTCTCACACATTCATGGATCACATCTAGCATCGGTCTCTCGTTTCGCATGCATATCCTTCTCTCTAGATATTCTCCTTCTTTCTCGCTGTGGTATACCTCGCATCTCTGCTATATGGTTATTGGGATATGGGTTTCAATTTAATGGGCATTTGGCATTACTCATAGACGCGGATAAGTTGTTGTACTTATCGTACTACAGCAATTGCAATTTGGTTAGCTCAAGTTTCGACCGCCGGATATCATGATGCGTGCCTTTTAGCTCCAAGGTTCGTGATTTTTTTTTTTCGTGTCGCAGCTCGGTCCCGGCGGCTACAAATTCAATCCATATGCACACTGATATTCGTGCAACTAGCCATGATAGAGCCAAATTTCAGGATGTGAGAGCTGCTGATCAAACCAATCTGCATGACGCTGCTACCGTGGGTCCTATCCAACTACAGGCACGTAAACATCATCCAACGTAAGCGTTTCATAACGTTTGGCAGTGTGGAAAAAAAAAATCAAACTGCGGGGAAAGACTTAAACCACCGTGATAATGGGTTAGTATCCCTTCCTCTGGTTCGCTCCTTCCTAATTGGACTGGCAGAATCACGTCGCTCTGTCAAACTCCCAGATTCCGAGCACCCATCGCCTCCATGCTCGTCGGGCCTCCGTCAAATGAATTGACAGCTGATTCAGCTAACCATCTTTTTGCCCTGGTTGCTACCTGGACGACGTTTCGCGAGACGACCAGTACAACAACTTGACTGTTCCAAGCGACTTGTCCGCGATAACCGCGTGTTGCAGGTCCATGGTAATTCTCACCCGGCGGATCTGTTCAGTGCCAGGGTTGGATAAACGACGTCAGCCGAACTGGCCGCATTTGCCACCACCCTCCTGCGCGGAAATTCCTCGAAACGGCATAGACCATTTGGTCGTCGAGGGCCTTGTGATATGAGGCCGCCGGCGGCCACAACAATTGTTGCTGATGGTGCTGAGGACGAACTCTGCATCAGATCCTAAGCATTAGCGAGATTGGAGGAGATTGATCATTTTGACAACGGGAACCAATCACAACCACGGTGCGAAAACATCGCAGTCCTATTGGCTCGTGCGAACGTAACCTCCGAGTTATTTTCGTATGCTTCAAGTTTTCGCTAATGAATTTGCTAGGATGCTTGTTGAAGATTTAGTATCTAGCTTTACCTGGGCGCGGTCTGACGATCGACGCGTCATCGTATAACCGTGTGTGTGAAGTTTTCTACCAGTGCTATTCCAGTGGCCACCGAGTTGAGCACCGCATGTGCGCCCAATCTCAACTTTCACAGGACTTGTACTCTTATTATTAATACCCTGCTGCACGTTGTTCATATTTCTTCTCATACCCGATTGCGCCACTAAAAATCATTCTCAGTTCATAGCACGCAACATACCTAGCCTCGGGGCCTGCAAGTCGCGACATTCAGCGATAACTCGGGCTGTTTTTACCTGCTGATGAAACAAGTGCCGCGGCCCTACCTGCGCGACCGCGCCATATGTCGCCAGGCATGACGTGTATGTTGATGCCAGGGCAGCGGCGGAACGTGTCCCCACGACGTCCCAATCAACTCACTAAGTTTGCTGACATCATGGAACTTTGAATTCGCCAATGTGGTGGATTGGCTCCTTCTAAATATCGCGCCGCAGACAAGGGGGCCCTCTCGATGCTTCCGGCAACCCTTCCAGATGCATGACGATTTACTTGATTTACTTGCAAGTATCCCATGCTGGTTTCCTGTTCCAGCGACCTCGGCCACTGTGCCTATTGTTGGATAACCCACCGCCACATATCCCAAGTGGGTTTCACTTTCCCAGCATATCGTAACATCCGGAAGGGTGGGAATGACGGAATTACGTCTTCAGCCGCACTCCAATCTCAACTCTGATTCCAGAATAGTGCTTCCATCTCCAGTGTTGGGTCCTTGCTGGCTCACTCTCGATCGCAGAATGTTGTTCGGCGAGGTTCGAGGTGAGCCACGCTCGGACGGCGTTGGAGTCGTGTATTCCTAGGGCTGGCATCATTCCTTCGGACCGTTAAGATGCGTCTTCCCATGCGTGAACTCAAAGCCTTTTCGTCATCTGGCCTAAACCAATTCGTAAGGACCGCCTGCCCTGTTATGAGCGTGGCAGATTGACGTCTTATCCGGCGACATCCCTCCTCTTCTGGCGTATCTTTATCAGCAGGTCGTTCCTCGGACCTGCGGAAAGAACTCACGAAGTCTTACCACGCTCGCTACTCGTTACGAAGGCGCAAAGGCTCGTACGGACTTGGGTGAAGCGATGCCAACGCCGCGTACATTGATAAAGGGCCATGCGAAAGGCGATAAGGGAGGATCGTCGGCAAATTCATCTACGCGAACTCCATTCTAACCCCTGATCGAGCTCTCGTCCAGCCTATCGTTGTATCACGATTTGAGCGGCTGTCCGTTGCGGTAGTCATAATTCCCGCATATGTATCCCTTTGAATGGAAAATCGATGGTTCCCCGGATATAAACTGGGCGCTACTCACTCGTAATGGCGCTGTTTGAACATCTCTGTATGTATTGACGCATGGAGACCTCGTTGACGATATGGTTGTACATGAATGAGTTGTAACGTACTCTTTGCGGCTTCTCCGGTTTAAATGACCCTGAAGTTGCATGTAAATATCAGTCCCACCCGGCGTCAGTTCTGAAAGCTCGGTCCTTTTTCTGAAATCGAAGCTGTGCACGGTAATTTCCGGTTCCCAAGTACACTATCGTTTGTGGAAATAGATCAACGATGCTTATCCAACTCCTTAGGTGACTTTTCGGAATTGAGTCAAGTCGTCCATCGCACACACCCTCGAGTCATCTTGAAATCCGCGCGTTCATCGGCCTCGTTTGTGAGGGAAGCAGCACGCTAATTCGCAGAACTTTCCGACTCGCATGGAAAGCGCATAAGGTTTTTGTGCCGAGCAGTTCGGAAGCTATCCGGCGAGCTAATGTTCGTGTGTGGCGACACTTGTACGACAGCTGAGCGATACTCAGAATGGTAACTTTACCTTCAGTAATAGAAAAGGTAACGAACAGGTGTGGTACACGCGTCCATGCAGGCACGATGCGTTTGAGTCTAAATGGCCCTTATGTCGTCATAACTTCATGGAGGAGCATGTTTCGGATGTGCGGGATGAGATATACTTGGATAGGATTCCTTGAACATCGTTCTGAAGACACCGGGTGATATTTGAATTGGATAACGATAAACACTGTGGGCCCCATCAGGGATCATACGGAATGAACGTGGTGGTACGGCGTCATTTTCTTATAAGAGACTAATGGGAACGCCAAATTAGAGTTGATGCCGAATAGCCTTATCGCCGCGATATCAAACGGTCGAGACCCTGATACGGAGAAACAATGACATTCCACGTTGATCTAGTTGTATGAACTGCACGAGTGACGTTTAAGGAGTACAATGACCTTGACACATGACAATATCGTACCGGTCGTCAAGTCCGTCTATGTTTGTCAAGTCATGAAAGCTGAAGAGGCTTTATCAAGAGTATCCAGCGATTAATAGCCGACCCTGATAGTAAAAAATTCTCATGTACGTGTATAATGAATTAAATTTGCAAATGCAGTTTTGCTATCGCGTCGACAAAAGACCGTCCGGGTTGCAATATGGGTGGGTGATTTCATTAACTTGATGGAGTCGCGGCGTATCAATATGGGGTTGGGACAAAGCCAATATTAGCCCCAGGCCTGGGTAGTGCTACGTGAAACGTTAAACCGATGAAAGGGATGTTTGGGAGGTACGTTACCTGTAATTTACTATGAGATGTCCATCGGTTGCAAATGACTACCGAGGTTAGGGGAGTTAGCCATGAAGCGGCCCGATTTGGGTCGATAAGATACCTTGTAGAGGTTTGCAACGGTGTCGTCAGGTGCGGGTGAGAATGCAAGATTGATATAGGTGAACTAGTTAACCAAAATATCCGCATACTGATTAGACTGATATATTGCACACGTACCAGAGGTTCGTTGGCCGCCCAACCTAATTCTTTCCTGAGAAACTGTATGACGGCTTGAAAGCGGTTAGAAGACGTTATTTTGTAGAAGTTCTGCTTCATGATAGGCGCATTTCCGACGGCTTTGAAGCGGACGACGACTGGCAACACAAGTTGAGATATTTGCAACACGGTCACGACAGATGGTTACCCTTGGTTACATCCTTCTGCTTGTAGAATTCAAGAGCCTGGATGACATCGCTGGGGTGCGTAGAGGCCGTCTTCTGGTCTGGCGCATCTGGGTTGTCTGCTGCCATGGCTGAGCAAGGAAGTGACGAAAGTGTGACAATACATTCACGGCCAGTGCAACAGCTCTCTAATGAAGACTACCGTATCTTCAGCCCGCATTAACGCCTCGCCCACCAGCACAGCACGCACACCCTGCTCCTTGTATACACGAACATCCTCAGGATTAGATATCCCGCTCAGGGCACACAAAACAACGTCCCGTCCCTGAACCATGTCCACCAGCCTGCTCGTGGTTCCCATATCTACCTGAAAATCGTGTAGATTCCTGTTATTTACCCCAATCGCCCGTGCGCCCAGCTCCAACGCGCGCGTCATCTCGCTGGCATTATTCACCTCGACCAGAGGCTCCATGCCTAGACTGCGCGCATAGTTGTACAGCGCAACGAGCCTTTCCTGCGAGAGCATAGCCACGATCAGCAGGATAGTGTCCGCGCCGTGGATTCTCGCTTCGGCGATTTGGTATTCGTCCAAAACGAAATCTTTGCGCAGGATGGCGGGACGATTAGGGACAGATTTCACAGCCTCGCGCACGAGGCGCATATCGTGGAGATGACCCTTGAACCAGGTCGGCTCCGTCAGGACCGATATCACTGATGCACCTGCCAGTGCATATTTCAGCCCTTGTTCGGGTGCATTGGTAGACAGTGCGATGTCGCCCTTGGATGGACTCGCACGCTTGACTTCTGCCATGAGCGATGGTCCCGGGGATGAGGTGCTTGTGGATGGATTCTGTTTCAGACGTTCAACAAAATCGATCAAGGGTGGAGCGAGGTTCATCGCCAGATACGTTTTGAAGTCGGCGGGCGTGGTACCCGGTGTGGCTTTGGCGACCTCAACATCCTTGGCGCGCTGTGCGTAGATGGTTTCAAGGATGGTGGGTTTCTTGGATTCAGCGGACATGATGGTTGCGACGAGGTGTGTGAGATGGCTTAAAAATGGTGATATCGACCGTCCGATCGGTCGCCGAAGATGACCAATATTCGTCTGGTACGATTCGGATGATGCGAATATGGCGGAACTATCGTTGCTGAGCGCTGAATATCGAATATTCGTACATAGATGAGCTCGTAATGTTGTCTGAATATTGGAACTATTGGTCTATAAGTCACTGGATGAAGACAACGTTACAAAGATGGATCTAGGGTGGATGAGCACCGGGTTATATCTGCAAGGGTCTCATGTCCCTCAAGTCGTCCGCCTCAGTTACGCCGTATAGATCCTGCCACTCCCCTCTGACAGTACTTACCCGGAGAGAAGCTGAGCTGAGTTATCTTCGGTGCCCTGCTATCGAAACATCCACCTCACCACGGTCTTGCTAAGAGCAATTGCCTATGAAGTTGTCAGCAAGAATTTACCAATATTCAACAGAAAGCCTTCGCCCTCGACTGTAGCGTCGCTAGCCTGGTTGACCCCAAGTGAGAGCCGAAATAAAGGAAGACAAACATGGAAGGCCAAGTCCCTACTGGTCAGTGGTCCTAAACACAACACTTAGCACTGTAGTTGTCATAGAAGTAAGCGAGAATTGCCGACGGTCGAATGGGAGGCGCGTGGAAATCTGGGCAATGGGCATATACTTATTTAACAACGTCAAGCACACTCCACGGAGACGACTGATCCATCGCATGCAGAGACTTCCGTGAATAGTTCATCAAATCCGAGTCATCCCTTGTCAATCAACTGTCAAAGTTTTGTCGACGTCCGAGGACAAATTGCAAGGACGTACTGTGGTTCGAAATACAAGTAGTATCAATGAACTCAATCCCGGACTTAAAATATTAATCGCCCGGGCCGACTCGACTCSGACAAAGCTCGGATCTTCCTTATCTTCATTTGCGTCTCCAGGTCTCCAGTCACCCTGTTCTCCGTCCGCAACTTGAAACACTGCTTTTATCTGACAACAGAAAGATGGTTCCAGATCTTGCTGGCGCTTCGTGATACGATTGAGCGATCGATGGTATACATGATGGCGTGCTCATTATGTCATGTTCAGCTTTGAAAATTCTAGTGGCCATCACGACACTGCAAGTTGGAGGCACAAGAGCCGCTTTTCGGGTATCTTGTTTACAGAAAACCCRTCATCAATCAATCTAGTTCCTGGCTGCACCGCAAAGGTCCCCATGAACAAAGCTTATGTATCGGGCCTAACTAGAAAAAGGTAAGTACATTGCAGAATCGATGGAAGTATCGGGAAATTAAAGGCCAACACCATATCTCAAGAAGGCAATCCTTCTTCATGATACGAAGGTATTTGTCTTGTGACGGCTCCGTGGGGACACCCAAAAATTTCCTTTAATTTTAAGGTTGTAGTGACCGTTGGCCATGATCTCCCTACCACCTGGCAATGTCCTTGTCAAATCGTACGTCAACCGTTAGAATGGGCATGGACGTCTGAAGCACAACCGAAGTATTCGCAGAAGAACGTTAGAATGATCATCTACAGGCATGGAATTCTACACGAATCAGTCATTTGCCATACTGACTGCTCAGAACACCACCTTGTGGGACGACTGATTTGTACCACGCGCACACCGCCGCATCAACTTATTGCAATCTTCGCTCATCTCATGTCGCACATTTATGTCCTTGCCTCACATTTAATCCATGAGCCGCGCGTAAGTTGCCACTCACGCACGTCTGAGCAGATGGAAAAAGCGGCAGCGAGCTTGTATCCTATCCAAAACAACTGCCTTCCTAGGTACATAAAATGATCCCGCCCCTCTGCAAACCAACACACTGAGCGGCGCCTATAGGCTACATTATCGTCATCTTGGTTCTCCTCTGCGAGTCGCGTCCCGCCATTCACAATCCCGCCTAGGATTCTCGTCTAAATATATGTGCGGTTACCAATCTGGATCCTTGCTCTCTACCGTCCTTATTGCTCTACACGCTGAATTGCCGACAAAAGGTCATTTGGGCTCGGTTTGGAAGCTGTAGCGGCAACGTGAAGGTGGAGAGTATCCTGAACAAAAGCCAATGTTGTTGGTCCGATGGTTGCAATCTTGGCTAAAGGGCGGTTACTGCTGCCGCCATTCGATGCCTCGGTACGGGGAAGAGAAAAGTAGCTCTCTATGATGGGCGTGACAAATTGGGCGGCAGACGGTGCAAAGTAGACCAGCCATCTGTCTGCACCAGTTATAGACGAGGGTTCGGAGCAAATAGAATGGCGATGATGCACACCTTTAACTTGAGCATGCTCCTCGACGACTTTTTGCAAGTCGTCCTTGAACGATGACGAGCCCGTTGTACCGTAGACCTCCACGGGGTCAAAGTTCAGACCGGCGTTGTTCAAAATGGATGGCAGGGTTTCGCGGTTCTTGTCGCCTGTCAGATATAGCAAGTTTGGGTTTTGTCCGTTGGCTTTGACGTCTTGAACGATGAAATTGGCCAGTTGTTCTGCGTTTCCGGATTCCTGGCCGCGTATCATGGTCGGTGAAGGGAGAAGGTAATGGTAGATAGGGGGGAAGAGGTGGGGTAAAGATGATAAAGCGGAAGCGGTGGCCTTGCCAACGACGTAGAATGGAACAGTGGACCAGGAGGGGTTGGAGGGACCGGTGGTTGATAAGGACGATACGGTCTGCACAGCTGCCTTCCAAGCTTCACATGCTCGAGCACTTGTCACGATGACGCCTGAATACCCCCCGGTAGATATGATGCCGACCAAGCGAGAAAGATTTGTAAAAGTTGTTTGGAGGACGGGGATGGAGACGGGAAGATATCCGGCCGAGGTAAAAGTAGCTTCATACCTGTCGGGTCCATCGCCCGACGTCGCACGAAGTAGGATAACAAGAGACTGAGAATTTGTTGAGCATGGATTGTCAACAGACATCATATCCATCGACGCAATTTCTTCTGCGTAATCGCTGCATCGTGAGTGTGCAAAATGTTTTTGTACCGCATTTGGCTCACTTGAAATTGGAGTAAGTTTCGTAGCGGTCACCGTTGCGATGAGAGAGTTTCTTCTGAAAGGATTTCCATGGCCAGACCGACTCGGAAGTGGTAGTAGATACTAACTACAAACAACGAAACATCTGCCAGCGAGCTGCCATCTCTCCTGGCCAGTCTCCCTTCTCCAAAGACCGCAGCCTCTTTGAGCGCCGCTGCTAGTACTTTGCCGTGCGCTCCCTCCCGCCATGTCTGTAGATCCTTTTTCTTACCTTCTTTCCAGTCCCATACGGTGAACTGATTGCCCCAACCCAGTTCAACGCTGTCTGGCACCGCGTTCACCTGCTGTTGGGCCCTTGGTTTGTCCTACTATGTACGGGGATCCTACTTAGAAACTGATCAAGCACCTCTCACAGCTGTTAGATCCCCTGGGTGAGATTCATATGGTCGCTCTCGCGTTCTGCAGCGTCCCAGCTTACAAGCTAGCACCACGGGAGACTGGATTGGAGTATGGCGATGGACGAGCTGGACGGTCCGTTTATAATTAGACGGCGGCACCGGATTCCGAAGTACTGTGGTTGAGCCAAGTGATGAGATGCCATTTGGTGCACACGACCGTCTTTCCTGTGGTACGATCAATACGTGATCAGGGATTCAAGTTGGTTCGAGGCGTGCATGATATATTGGGATCAAGATGCGTTCAGCGGCTGGATTATATTTTTACAGCCCCCAGTTGGCAGAATGCCGTGGCCAAATCGCAATTGTGGAAACAACTTCTAGTTCCTGAAGCAGTACAATCGTCGAGCGCATCTGTACGACATCCGTCACCTCAACTACCTACCAATATCCCAGTCGCGCGACCCCGTATTATTCGCTTCGAGTACATCCTCCTTCAAGACGTCTCCCCATGCCTTCCATTTGCGACCTCCGTCCTCCCACTAGTTCATTCTCTTCGCTAAGACGCCCAGCTAATCTCCTATTTGCGAACCTCCAACTTCCGTCCTTCAATGGTTAGGTTGGTTTAAAGAACACATAAGGGGTGCCATTTGGGGAGCACTGAGTATTTGAAAATCAGAGGCGCAAAGAGATGGGAGCTGCAGAGTGCAGTCGAGTGGTGGAGGGCGAGGGTCCGGGAGACGGGCGGTTCAGCAATGTCGAATCCCAGGCTTTACGTAGCTTACCTGGAATGCGGAAGGTGTACCCCAGAGATAGAACCCAAAGATGATCGAACCGGCAAACCGGCCGCGAGGGGCGTTGACTGCCTTAAATATCGACAACGCATTGTTGACCATTCCTGATCAACTGCCCGTCGGTCCAAATTGGATCGACCGTATCGGGTTGGCTTGGAACGCTGACGTTAACACGTCCAGAGAGCTTTCCAGTCGCTACTATTAATTTTCAATATATTAATTAAAGACCTGATTGACGGGTTTGTTGTTCGAGAGTGTAGGTTCGTAATCAAGTGAAAGAATGGAAGATGTCAAACAAAGTGTATCTTCTAGTACATCTATGATATAAGGCTATTCTTCCTCGGACTCTTCATTTCGACTACATTTTCTTGCTAGCAGATATATGATCATAACTATTTCCACCTCAAAACAACCAGCTGATTAAGGTCCGCCCCAAGTCCACGAATAACGAGTTTATTCTGTGGTGCAAAGCAGTCCCAACTTCGCACAATTTTGCCATTCATCGACACTAATCGTGGTTGAGCAGAAACACCAAGAATGGTCACCTGGTCCAGCTCCTGGTCCACGTAAAATGATCCCCGCCCCTTAATCCTAACCTCACGGACGGAGGAAGTGATGGTCAATTCGCGGCTCGGTCCCGGTGGGTAGCTTTCCCCATCGTCTAGATAGGCAGTGCCAAACGCATGATTACTACTGTCCTGTGATACCAGCAGCGCAAAAGGTCCTTGTCGGGTCTCGTATATGGTGTAAGCAGGTTTTGCATGCATCAAAATTGCAGCTCCGTTCCGAACATGGACATTGATGTGTCCAAGAGGTGCAGACAGGGTCGTAGGACCGTTGGTGGAGGCATGAACGATGTCATGCGTGTACCAATCTCGCCAGATAACTTGGCCTCTTCCCGGGAAGACGCCTAACTGATTTAAGATAGTAGTACCATGATGACAATGACATTCGTACCTTCAACTGTCGTCATATTCGGAGCAAGCACAGGGGTGACAAGAATATCAGCTCCGACTAGATATTGAGTATCAACCGTGAACAGCTCTGGTTCATCGGGGAATTCGAAGAACAAAGCGCGAACAGGCGGCGTGCCAAATCTCGAAGCATTCGCAAAAAGTGTATACTAAGCTGATTGGGTATCATAAATACACATTTCACTAGCATTTACTCACCCAGTATGGCAACAATGAGTACCTGATTTCCATCGCTGTACGTGACGCGTTAGCGACGCTATCCCACCGATAAGGTTCTTGAGGTAGGGCGCCCAGAACGTTGTGATTCCGGTAGAAGGGCATGAAAGCCGATAGCTGCATCCAGCGGTTGCAGAGTTCTTCGTCTGTATTTCCATCTAAGAAAAGAAAGCCCATTAGTATACAGCATGAACATGCGAAGGAGACTTGAACTTACTAAACCCGCATGTATCGGCACCAACAAAAGGGATCTGGAATATCTGGAACTGTAGGACACCTTGTATATTATACTTCATATACGACCATAAACTGTAGTTGTCGCCTAACTGTGTGATGTTTGGATCATGGTTGAGTTTAGTTTAATATTTGAGACGTACCCAATGCCCCGTCCATTTTCCCGCAGACGCAAAGGTAGAGCGGCTTATTATGAAGGGGCGTTTGCCTGGTTGAATTGCTTGGAGAGCCAAATGAGTCGTTTTCTCTTCCATAAATCCCCATAGGTTGTGGACGTCTAGTTCAATGACCCCATTATGGTGTGTAGCGTTCGTTGCCAGTGTCTTGGCATATAGCGGACCGTCTCCTAGGATAAGTAAGTAGGAGAGTTTGGACGACGAAGCTTGGAGGTACTACCATTGTGGATAGCGTAGGGAGGGAAATTGGTATTGACAACTTGTTCGTGTCCTGCTCCCAATCCACGTGCTTTCAGGCTTGAGGTTTGTGATTGACACGTAGAGGTTCCGTTCACAGTTAGATTTCCACTAGTACCGAACGTATTCGCATCGTAACTTCGGGGTAGAAACGTTGGTATTCTTGGCTCCGCTCGAACTTAGGGAAGCTTACCACTCAGGATAAGCTGTGCATTTGTTAGATAACCTTTTCTTTTGAATTTGATAGACTTCACCTGTTATCAGATTGCCAGGTTGCCCCGGAAGTATGAAAGGGATGCTGGTGTCCGACAAGTCACCACCTGAACCACTGGTATAAATTCAATGAATCAGTATTCGACCAACAGACACGTATACATACCATGATCCGTTACAGAACGAGCTAATCTCATTCATATCAAGCCAAAGACCAGAAAATCCTACACCTAGACTTGACCAATTATGGAGTGCTTCGGTCCACCAGTTCTGCGTCTTTGGCTGGAACCAATCTGGAAATGCCTAGCAAACCTGACTCAAACTCGCCGACCACAAACATCTTTATGAAGCAACGCACGGTAAAACCGGGCCAAACTTTTCCGATGTACTGTGACCCATCAGGATTCTTGATGAAAACGTTACTACAGAGTTAAGTATGAATCAGCCAAATTTGATCAACTCACTTCTCTACTCCACGAGTGTAAGGATCGTACTGTATGACGTTAGAGGGGAGCCATGTGACCTCAAAGAGTTGCTCACAATATCTGATCCATTCGTTAAGACGGGTATTGCAGCATCCACGATGGGTATATCTGTTATCATTCATTAAGGTATTTATAAGCTTACGAGTGGAAATGTACATCTCTGGTGATTACTGGTCTAAATAATACATATACATGAGCCGTCTGAAAAGTTGAATTCACCGAAAACTCACTAATTCTGCCGTAAACGCGCCAACTTCGTCCGGTGGGAAGCTGTTAGGATCGGTCGTAAAGTCTCGAAATGAATGATATAGATCAATATCGTTCCACATGACTTGACATCGCAACCCTCA
>JNHV02000252.1:0-23752 GCA_001691785.3 Amanita brunnescens Koide BX004
CCGAGGCATAAGATGCCATTATGAGGCGGTCGCCTAAGATGTCTGTGACTTGAGTCACATTCCTTTGGCCTCTCCACCTGCAGTCAGTGAATTTGACGCGTCGATGGCTACTGGATTATTGGGCGTGTTTAAACCCTCGCAATTTTTGTCTCACAACGACAGTCACATTCAAAAAGTATAAATGAGTCTCACAAGTGCAGCGCACCAGCCTCCAGCGATTGTGCCAGGATGCTCAATAACGTATGCCCCAGTGCAACTTAGCCTGTTCTCCAATCTTGACTAAATGGTCCAGGTCGTTTCCGCAGAGGACTGGCAAAAGGCTAGCGCGACCCTACTCAAAGAGGAGAAGGCTGCGACACGCTTGCTCGCTAGCATTGCTGCCTCCCGACGTGAGTTGCCGATGGTGCAGATCGAAAACCCAACGCGTTTCAAGTTTGATACGCCAGAAGGAGAGAAGAGCCTCTACGATCTCTTTGATGGTCGCAAGCAGCTTATTATTTACCATTTTATGCTCGGTCTGGAGGATGAACAAGGCTGCGTTGGTTGCTCATTCTGTATGGATCACATCCCCGACCTTCGTCATCTCCACAGCAGAGACACGACCTTTGTAGCGGTCGCGACGGCGCCACTGGATAAGGCTACAGCATTCAAAGAACGCATGGAATGGAAATTCCCCCTGTACAGCTCAGCGAAGACTGTTCAAGCGTGGAAAGAAGCCGAAGCTGCAGGTGAAATTGTTACATGGAAACCAGGGAATGGGTATTTCGGCCTTTGCGTGTTTCTCCAAGATGGAAATGATGTGTATCACACGTACTCGACAACCGACCGTGGCCTGGAAATAATTCTCTCCACTTATCGTTTACTTGATATGACGCCTTTGGGCCGTCAGGAGCCAACCAAATTAAAGGGAGAAGAAATTTATGATGGTGAGGCGCTTATCTACATTTCACGTGTGATTTTTTATTGGCTCATCATGTTAATTGTTACTACAGAAGCCAAGTTGTCCAATGACCTTGAAGCGGTGAAAGTTCGAGAGTGGCGGCATAAGTTACAAAAGAGCTTCCTCGATGCCAAAAGATTACCAAAAGATGAGGTGAGATTGTAGTTTATATCGTCCTTGAGCCGAACCTAATTGCTGCGATTAAGGAGATGCCTGCCTTGGATAACATTTTCACTACGGTGGAGAAGTACGATAGAATTACCATTCAATATTTATCCGTAAGCCCATAGGCATCTGCAGCATGATGATTCTTGATTGTTTCCGCAGTTTTCCAAGATAGGCAAGATTATGCGCCACATTGCTCTATTACCAGAAGACAGGGTGCCTCGTGACGCAGAGTTCAAGTTTAGGGAACGAGCAAAGGCACTGGTGGACAAATGGTGTCAACTTTTGAATGTCAATAAATGTAACAGTGTCGAAGCTGTAACGACAAGTGGGGGCGAGGGCAATGGGATGGAGAAATTTCGCCTTCACGACCAATATGATTGAACGCTTTCGTTCTTTTTTGGTCCAGCATATATGTTGTTTTGCTATGGTCTCTGAATCTCGCCTTTCTTTTGAAGGCCGTCGTGAAAATACGACACAACCTATTCGTAGCAGTTCTATCTCGTTATGTATAAATTTTGGGATAATGCGACTAGCATCTGAGCGCAAAGAGAGTCTATTTAGATGATCTACATAGTATGAGATCCATTAAATGAACACATTATGGTATCAAGTTGATAACTACGGTTATAATCTGCTATGGCAAATGCCTCCGATCAACAAGCGAAGGATTCATCATCATCCTTCAATACATGAACAAGGTTTGCCATATCCGTGGAGTCAATTGTATTCTGAATGGCTTTTGCAGCCAAATATGTTAATGGAGGAGTCATGGACGTCTGGACCGTGATGACATTAATTTCGTTGTCTTCTCTAGGTCGGGAAGCCTCCCACCTTGCAAAAGAATACTGGCACGGCTATTTATTCGCGGCCATTAATGTACTTCCGTATGTATCCTCAGTGGATGTAACTATGTGAGGCGCAAACCACGAGACCGGCATATCTATAAGTATCAAATGCAAGGCTTTCACTTACATTACCGGATCTTTGATAGAGGCGAACATGGTCGACGCCTGAGGTGGCAGTTCGATTTTGCCGCCCAACTGCCATCAGGCACAGAACGCCACTACAGAACCTTGTGATGACATCTGAATCGAATAGCTCAGGTCCAGACAGGGGTGGACTTGCCCACACTCGACTCGGAGAACGTGCTCAAATGCTTCCAGTTGATTGGGTAACCGACGTTACTTTCTTTGGATTTGCACAGACTTTGAATTACAATACGGAACGACTAGTGAGGTCACTTGGATTGAGGCTAGAGAGAACAAGAAACTTTCGTAAGTCCTTGGTTTCCTGAACCTGTCGTTTCCCGGGCCACGGCTCGATACATTTAAAAATTGAAGGAAACGAGCGTGGACGCGTGTCGGTCGGCGGCAATGCAATTTCTCCATTCACCGTTAGTGGTTGGGGTGTGACGTGAGCGATGGATACACGTCAAACGATCTCATGTACAACGTGAAGCAGACTCGACATAAACTTTAAACGCTATCCAAATAGAAAGAAAGCTCCCGATCAACAAGCGAAGGATTCGTCATCCTTCAGTACATGGACAAGGTTTGCCATATCCTTCGATCGTGGAACCAATTGCATTCTGAACGGCTTTGGGTGCCTGACAAGAAAAAATGAGACATCATGGGACGAACGGACAGGATAAAGTACATACACAGTAAGCCCACTGATATTTTCCCTCTTTAGCTCAATCTTAACGCCATTTTCATCTGTGGCCGGAGAGATCGCATACAATGTCAGAGTGTACGCCATGGCGAGCCATATGGAGTGGACGGCAAGATGACGACCGGGACAAATTCTAGCACCATTAGTCTCAAACGTTATCGCCGCAGTCGAACTAAATGTATACCTTCGGCCAAACCCAAATGCGCCCGTAAGGGCAGGATCAAGTTGTCGCTGTTTCCCTTCTTGCCGTAAGAACCGTTCTGGAATAAACTGCTCAGGATCAGGATACAATTCTTCATCACGCGAAATAGCCCTAGAGGTGTTTCAGCCACGCGGCGATAACTTGGCGATAGCGGCTGATGGACTGAATTACCAGTAGTTTCCAACGACACGTGCACCTGGATGAGAGCTTCAGTTGGACACCGGAGTTTATCTGAGATTCACTTACCCTTTGGGATGAAATATCCGCCGTACACATCGTCTTCGGTTGCCGTGTGGGGTACACCTAATGAAGCATAATTTCAAATGACGAAAAAAATAGTAAAGTTCGAATACCTAGCGGTACCGTGGGGTTCCATCTCAATGTTTCCAATAGGAGTGCATCAAGGTAGGGCAGTGATTCTCGATCGGAGAAATCGGGTAAGCGATTNCCCCCAACAACAGAGTCCAGCTCTTCACGAGCACGTCTTTGAGCGTCCGGAAACATGGCCATTGCTAGGATCCATGATTCAAGGAAAGAGGCCGTCTACAAAGACATGTTCGGTTGACATCTGACTGATTAAGCCGCTTGGACCTTACGGTATCAGACCCAGCTGTGCAGCCGAGTTGAGTACAATGATAACATGATTGAAAGTTGTTACATACCAGCGTATGCTAATCCTGCGCAATTCTTGAGGATTTCCTCAGAGGCCGCATCGTGGGGTTTCTCGAGAAATTCAGACACCATACATGGCCTAACCTTCCCGCTGGCCTGTGAGACGACGTTTATTAGAGAACAGAAGTTAACGCATACAACCATACGATAGCAGCTTTGACAGACTCAAATGGACTTTCTCTCAAGCGAAAGGAGTGTTTTGCCCATTCTTTGGCTTGGCGTTTAAACTTGGCCCCGGGAAACCAAGCTACATGCGAGATCATTAGGGCTACAGACAATTGGGACTTTTGAAACTCACATGGAATGTATTTGAGTGCTGGTATGTATTCCACCAAATACGACCCGGCATGAACGACCTGTAATAACGGACCTCCTGCGGCTAGTGCCAAACGAACATATTCATCATTCCTTGGAGTAACATCATAACCATAGGTGATGCGTAGAATGACGCCTCCAGCAAAGCTACGATGTGCATAAGTAAGAAAAGGAAACGCACGGTACACAATTCTCACTGTCGAATGTGATTGACAAAGTCTCCAGGCGTCGCGGCAAAGTTGGATACCAAGACGAGAGAAGCGCATCTTATGACATGAAAGTACCCTTGAATAGCCCGTGATTGGAAAGACTGATGAAATACACGTCGGTGTTGCCTATCGCAAAGGCAAGATGATAAATGCGGCACGATGTGATATAAAATACTTGATTTGCATACCTCCATCTATCTGAATGGGTCATATGAAGGAAATCCCACTCCCATCCCATCAGTTCGTCGGCCATAACCTATAAATGAGTGAAAATTTGCCCATGCAAAAGAGAAGCCATGAATCCGGAACGCACCATGCGTGGACGGCCAGAGTAGATTGTAGATCGTTTCTCGAACAAGTCAGTCGCGGCCTTTAACGAGCTCAGAACGATCATCGGTTGTCCAAACGTTTTGAAGTACATGACATCCCCGTATTTTTTGGCCCACTCTGCGTAGGTCAGCCAGGCATATTCGTGAGGTATATTGCGGACGAATCCAAGGAAAGGCACGCCTTTGGGTCCAGGAGGCAATGATGCACCGCGGGGTGTGCGAGGTCGCGAARCGCGATAAGCAAGAAAGATGAGACAACCAAGGAGGGCTAGAGATAGCAAAGACATCAATGGAGGGTGTTTGGGTCATTTGAGATGCCTCTTTTTATCATGCGGTGCCCGAGCCGCCGGACTAGAAGCATAAATAGTTTATTCCTCGGCTTTACTAGAAGAGCGACAGCGCTCTAGAGGATCCCACGTACATAAATGCCAGGTGAAACTCGCTCATGTCTAGGCTTATGGGGATATTCAAAGCCCATTGCCGGGATGTATGTCACGGTGTGGTATTTCGTGATGACCGGACAACTCTTGAGAGACGCCACATACTAACGAAAGCACCAATCCGGGAATCAAAAGTATTTATATTTTATAAGATGATAAAGGTCTATCATCTTCAGTGATATCTGGAAACGGTGCGCTCTTAAGCACTGATGTACGTGACTTTCGTTGCGGGTGTTGTTGCTCATGGGATCACGGATGCTGTCCGATGATCCCGCTGAATACTTCTATGCACTATTTTCTGCAAAAGGTGGCGTTTATCGGCACTATTTTTTCATTGATGCATGTAATGGAAAGGGGTTACTCACCTAAACCATTCTGACAAATCTGTTGCTCATGCCCTCACCTGCGCCTAGTTCAGCCTGGACCATGGCTTCCCAAGTGGACGCCGAACGTCACAGTTAAAATTACACCAGCACCTCAACCTTACGTTCGGTTGCAGTTCGGTATGTAGCAGCAGCCGAATATGACGTGCGTGTCCTCTTCTAACTTGATGCTATATTTGATTCTTGAAAACTGTTGATGCCGTTCGTTCCCATAATACTCGACTAATATGATCTGCCACCACGCTCAACCTCATTCAAAAACTTTGCTTGGGGCACTAGGACAAGATTTGAATGCCCTGAACGACTGATACATCATCCATRGCGGACGAGAAGAGAAAGAAGCAGCGGACAAGGTAGACATGTTGGCAATCGCGCCGGTAGCCCGAGAGATAGCCTTCTCGTCCGTAGAGGGAAAGCYTTGCCATATACTGTTCACGCAGCTCTCCGTGGGGAATCGGTCGATGTCACATGTGAACTTGTGATTAGCACACGGGCGACGGTACAGATGCACTGCGCAAGCGTGTGGCACTACTTACATACAACTACTCGGTCTTTACTGTCGTATCCTTGTCCACTTCCTCGCTAGTTTGCCAGTACGGACCTGCCGTTCATTAGAAAAAGAATATGATAGCCGAAAAGAACAATACACTTACCTACAAAGTCTTTCGCTATTCGTTCGCAGACGCCCAGCACCCTCCTACAAGCCATCTGCCACACCCCAACGCCTACAGATCCTACAACAATGTGCGTCATCATAAACCGGCGTCGTCGGAGAGAAAAACACACACACCCTTTGGCGCAAACGGAAATGACAACCACCAAGTCAACGGCCCGAACCATCCGTGAGGTAAATAAAACACAGCCGCGTTGCGGTACCACCATCCAACCACAAACTGCACCCCCGTCGTGCAAATCCATATGAAGGAATTAAATTTGACAGAAAACGCCGTCTTGCTACTCGCTATCTCACCATCTGCATACATAGGTAGACGCGGTCGAATGAATGAAACAGCAACACACCAAAAAGCGCGAACCAGAAATAAAAAATACAAAATAAAAGCTCTTCCGTCAGTCTCGTTCAGAAAACATACGAAAGACCGCAACACGCACTCAATTTTTCGAGATCCACTAATCCTTTATCCACGCTCCGTTTTAACTTCATGTATTTCGCAAAATGGTCCTTTGCACTCAGCCTTAGGAGCTCCGCTTTCTTCGTTAATAAATCCGTTTTGAGTTCGCGCTGCCGCTTGGCCAGGTCCGACCTGGTCAACCATAAGTACCACTCGTAAGCCTGTGAATGGGGATGAGAACGCGTGTTAATGCTCGTCGTTTCGAATTGGACGCACTCGTTCTAGCAGTACAGACTTTCCAATCCATGAGATGAGCTGCGTCACGAATGTGAGCACAAAGATCGTCAGAAACAATGACATGTTGGCCGTGTGTGAGTTGCAAGCCGGCAAATAAGTAGAGCGTTGAGCACGTCCCCGGTGCGCTCGTCGTGGACGGTCGTTGACGTGCACTCGTGGCTTGGTTGGCACGTGACTCTCAGAGTYGGCTACACACTAAGAAATTGAACCAAAAGAAAAATTACATTGACCGTAATAAATAAAAATATATAGTGTGTTGTTACAATCCTCGGGTACATCGTCTAGCATATGATAAAAGGTATGTATGTCCACGTAGCTGGTATAAATCGAAAAATGAATTGATGGAGCGAAATAAAAAGGAAATGGGAAATGAGCTAAGAGATGGAGAAATAAGTATCGTAAAAAAGATTCAAAAAAAAGAGAAACTTTATATATCACATGTTAATAATAAAAGAAAAAAGAGACGAGACTTGCCACTCTAATAGATCAATCTAGCGAGTGTTCGGACGGCTCTGCGGCCTTGGTCAAGAACTTTGCCAGGTGCGTTTGTGCTTGCCTTTTGCGCATAACTGCGGACAGGAATATTGGAAAGCGGTGCGCGCTTCCCAGCTAGAGTATTTGAAATGACAGGAGATTCAAAGCTAACTCGGTTTTGCTGTTTCTGAGCCGTTGATGATGATGCTGTCGATGAAGGATTCGGGATAGTCTTGAGTGCAGATGACACAGTTGGGCGGCAGATGCCCCTGGTGGGTATTGAGCTTCGTTGCCTAGGAGCAGTGGTGCTCGAGTGCTTTGGTCGGTTTTCTTTTCCGAAGGTAGATTGCATACGACGATGGGTTTGGAAGGTCATGGCCCTGGGGCGCGAAGTGGCAGGTGCGGGCTTTTCTGCTCGCTCGGCCTTGTTAGATGTAAAGGAGATTTGACGAAGACGTGCAAGGCCGCTTGAAATGGACTGCTTCAGTTTAGAAGAGCTGACCGAGAGTCGTTTTAAACTTGAAAAGGAGCTTTTCGATGCAGACTTTGGTACTTTAATGATTTCGACATCGTCCTTTAACGTTTCAGAGACTGCTGTGATTTCGGAAGTGCTAGTAGTAGGCTCAGGAACAAGCATTTCCACATGATTTCCGGAAACTAAGGCATCATCGCTATCGTCGCGCAGAATGGGATTGGCGCGACCATCGACAGGAAATTCATCAATATATTCGAGGCCAAGACTTTCTTGGGAATACTATGGATGCGTGGTCAAAAACGACAACGGTATGAAACTTAAAGAAACTTACAGAAACATATTCTATTTGGTCGACAACATAGTTCCGCACCATGGACAGTGAAACGGATCCAGTCAACCCAGGGTAAGGAGAATTACCATGAGAAAGAGCAGGTGATTCAGATGAGTCTTCATGTTCATCTCTGTCAAAGAGTCCCGGAGGAGCTAGGCCAGAGCCGTCTTTACCAAACAACGCACGTCCAGGGATGTAGTGGCGTATAACCCTTGCTGGTGCTTCACAAGTGAAAGAAGAGCGTCCAGAGAGCGCAGGTGAAGATTCCATTTGAGGTGATGCTACAGATTCAGAGGGCGCGTCCTCGTTGGCCTCTTCAGGAATAATAAGCAGCGACGATGAGACAGGCGCTTCATAAGGCTCGTCCTCGCTTAGTTCTTCAGCTATAGGAATAGCCGACGATGAGACAGGTGCTTCATGCCGCTTGTCCTCGTTTAGCTCTTCAGATATAGGAATAGGCGATAACGCGACAGGCGCATCATAAAGCAAGTCCTCGCTAGGTTCTTCTGGGATAAGAATAGGCAACGATGCGACAGGCGTTTCGAGGGGCACGTCCCCGCTGGATTCTTCAGGAATAAGAATGGGAGACGATGCGATYGGCGCTTTGGAGGGTACATCCTCACTTGGTTCGGCCGAAGCGACGKTAGCTCCTTCAAATCTGGCAGATCCCGCAATTACTGGGCTTGAGGCCGGCGGTTGAAAACGGCGCGGTACGTTTCCAGTCTTAATCTTGGCAAGAAGATTATTGATACCGTTTAATTCAAGTGTTTCTTTGGGGAGGCAGGCATCGAGAACGAGGGACATCGAGGATGAGGACGGAGTGACAAATTTCGCGTGTCTTGGGTCCATCTGTGCTTTCATCTTCCAAAATAAATATTTCTTTGTTGCTCGTCGTAGATCACCTTCAAGTTCGTCGCATCGCTGGATACGATCTTCGGTAATAGCAGGCAAAATTCTGGCCCAAGGGCTTCCAAATTTCGTTGCAGCTTCTTTAATGGCTGCAATCAATGCRGCGTCGGCAGGTTGTCCGTTACATACGGAGCGAGAGGCGTTGAACAAGACAGGAGAATGAAGCTTAAGGTCGACCATGGCGGCATTGAAACGTTTCAACTGATTCATTTCCCAATCTTGTCTGGTGAGGATGCTAATGTGATCAAATTTCATGGTATGTAGGATGCTTTCGAGCTTGGCATTTTTAGTTCGCTCGGCGTCGAAATCCTTCTGGAGTTGATTGAAGTTTTCAGTTAATATTTCTCGCTCTTCCAACAGTTCGAGATTTTCGTCGCGGGCACGAGCATAACTTTTCTCTAGACTCGCTTGTATTTGATATAGAAAATCCATCTCCGCCTTGAAACCTTCCACCATTTCGCGATGACCGCAGCTAGGTGTATCGTCCTTGTGACAGTCAATTGCAGTTAGGCTAGACATATCGGTCTCGGAATTACAGCCGAGCTTGGCTTGGATCTCGAGAGTAGGTGTGGAGATGATTTTGCTCGGTTTTTCGACCCCGAAGAAGACAGCGAAATCGTCAAGCTGCTTCAGGAATTCAGCGCTTTCATCTTCGCGAATAAATGCTGTCTTCGCTGTCTTCGGCTGTGAAGCTCGAGTAGATTTACTAGGATTTAAACCCGTGATAGCAGATACAACAGGCAGGCCACAGTTGGTCGATAGGATTGGTTCCAAAGGTTTAAGGTCGCCAGCTTGGGAATCGAGCTCTCCGCTGCTCTTTGACGATGGGACGAAAGAAGGTTCCGGTTCACATAGAGTCTGCTCGATCGAGTGGCTTTCTGATRAAACACTTTCGAGGATACTACAGTCCGCAACGCGAGGGTAAGACTCTCCGTCAAGTCCGATTGAACTGTTCTCTGGAGGCGAAACAGGCTCARATGTACTAAAAGGCGCAGGGCCAGGAGTGGAATGCTCATCCAACTTGGGCGAGCCGTATTCTGGCGGAGATAATGGTTCAGAATTGCCGGGAGAGGACAGACAGATTGACTTACCGTCCTGCACATCGGCGAAGTCGCTCTCAGAACATAAGATTGCCTCAGAAGATACAAGAGTGGGTATGGGTGAAAGTCTCTCTGCAGAAAAGATCAGTTGGGACGAGGTGAAGTCGCTAGAGAACGCACCCAAAGAAGCGGAGTCCTCGTTCAGTGGAGACGAAGCACAGACAACTTGGCGTTGAAGGATAGGATGAAACTCTTCTAAGCGAGCAGAAATGCCACGCAACTCTTCCAAGTTGGGCAGAGAGCGCGAGCGAAGCATCAGCGGCGACGGTATACAAGTATCGAGCGACTTCTGTTCCTTCCGGCGACGGCGAGATATATTAAACAGCGAAGACTTGAAGAACGGCGCCATTGCGGGACGCAGTGAGACAGTCAAGTAAAGCAAGCTCTATGAGACGCAGTCAAGAAGAGGCTTGTAACGCTGRAAGATGGGAGAAGAAAGAAAGGCGCTGTCACTAAGCGTGGTTGCTTATAAGAGCCTGTAAGCAATAAACAATCGGCGATCGCGTATGAGTCGCGTCTTGAGACATTGCGTCATGTGTGGCCTAGACTCTCGCGGCAACATTTGYTTGCGTAAATATCGCCACAAAATGGGTACATAGTTAGAAGCCTGAGCGTCGCTAGCTCAAGGCACCTAACATGGCATAAGTGATAGACCGGTTAGCAAACGATAAATGCGACTTTGAATCACACCAATTGGAAGGATCCAATCTCGGACAGGTATGGCATAACGCGCTGTAGATTCGTCGAGTAATAAAACATGGTCATGCATGTCGATGGGTGTGGTGTAATCAGTGCCCTACTCTCTGCTTATCTATCCCCACGTCTTCACCCACATATCGTTGCCTGGACAAAGTACATGATAACGAGAAAGGTAGGGTTTAGATGTTCAACTTGGTTCGTCTCCAATGACGGCGTTTAGCGTTGTACTGGGGTCCATCAGCATGAAACGCAGACATTGTACATTGTACGCACTTGAATTTTTGTGTCTGTTTTTAGGCGGAACCATTGGGGAATCGGCCTGGTTGCATACATTCAGCACACGAGAGAGGATTAATAACCACATGAGCGTACCTGTTTTGCTTGCCTGCCTTCGCGAGCTTTTGCTTGATGCGGAATGTCTTATGCGAAGGCTAGTACAACGTCAAGCTCAAAACCCGAATATCAAAACAGTGCACCCACCATTGTGTTGTTGACCGTCAGTTGATGTGTTGCACTACCGAGGTGAGACACGATAAGGTTCCGGCAACTTGCGCCAGCTGTACAGTTTCGGCACTTGCCGCGTGCGCTGATATTCGGACGTGCAGTCGCCACCGATAAGATTGAGACGAGGTACGCACGGAATATACTCTCAAAGCTCAGAAGGGCGATAGTTTGAAGGTTCACTAAGTTGCCCTGGACCTCAAAAAYTACGCGTAGATTTAGCGCATGTGTCGAGGAAATACAACTTTGCCTCATTAATAGTCATTATCATGTTATAGCCCGCATATCCCAATACTTGTGACTTGATTTTGCCCTGTGACTAATGACTACATAGTGACTCACACTCAGAAATCTCTTAGATAACCTCCACCCGAGAATGGGCCTCTCGATTTCGAAGAGTGGGTCTGGAGACGCACTTGAACCCTCGTCGAGTATATTCAAAGGTGCGCCCGGTCACGATGAAGTAGAAGGAATGACAACTCCAGGGGGGCCTTTCAACCTGTCTGGGCCCAAACCAATTTATATGTTCGGGCGCCGATATCGACTTACTAGCTTCGATGAAATCGAAGAACTCGATCTTTATGCACCTGGAGGATTGCACCCAGTGTCGATTGGTGATGTTTTTGCCGACGGTCGCTACAAAGTCTTGCACAAGTTAGGATACGGAGGCTCATCTACTATCTGGCTTGTCCGCGACTCTGTATCTGGGATTCTGGTTGCGCTGAAGGTTCTTGCTGCATATTTATCCACTAAGCCAAAGGACGAGATTGAAGAGCTTGTCATTTCCCAAAAGCTCGACGCCTTAATCGCTTCCACGCACAATGCTGCTAGACACAATATCCAAACGATTAAGGATTCTTTCGTCGTGGAAGGGCCTAATGGAACACACGTATGCCTTGTCTCTGAACTTGCCGGACCGAGTGTACGCGTCATGTCATTTTCTGGGAGTACGCGGCTCCGGGGTGATCTGGCTAGGGAGGTGGCAAAGCAAACTGCTACGGTGATGGAGCTTATGCATTCTGCAGGGCTTGTACACGGAGGTTCATTAACTCTGTTTCATAACAATGCTTTGTTAAATTTCCTCAGATCTAACGTCTTCAAACGTCCTTTTTCGGGTCTCTGACCAGGTCCACAAATGGTCAGACCACGAAATCTACTCRACGTTTGGCAAGCCTATGACAGACGAGATTGTAACCATTAACAAATCACCAACCGAACCGCACGCTCCGCGAGAAGTTGTCCTACCTGTTGATGCCACTCTTCTCTCTTTCCCAGTGTCTCTTTTGAAAGAAAGCATCGTTGTGATCGACTTCGGCCAGTCCTTCGACACAAAGCAACCCCCAACCGAATACGCGCCAGCTACAGCACTACACTATTGCCCCCCCGAAACCTTATTCGATAACGAATTCTCTTTTGCTTCCGACATTTGGGAGTTGGCATGCACAATCTTTGAGATTCGTGCGGGATACTCGCTCATCCACACCTTCTTCGCAGATAGAGCCACGGTAGTGCGGGACGCCATTAACCTATTTGGCAAGCTACCAGATCCCTGGTGGAAAGCCTTTAAGGACCGCCATCTGTGGTTTGATGAAAACGGCCAACCGAAGTCCTCAGGTAACAAGAGCTCCATCCGAGAAAAGTTGTGGGAAATCGGCAAGGAGGACGATCCACTGATATGTGAGGAAGGGCCCATGATTGAGACTGTTGGGACGCGGCTGGAGGATGAGGAAGTGGAACTCCTCGGCGACCTGTTGGAGAAGATGCTCAAGTACAATCCTGAGGAAAGGATCACCATACAAGAGGTAGTACGTCATCCATGGTTTGAGTATACTTCCCGACAGTACGTTAAGTAGCCCGTTGGACTCTGCCGCATCATCGAATTGAAGATAATTACACGTGAGACTTGTTAATAACATGTAATCTATCCAACGCTCGTTAATGAAATGTTTGATGCAATAYTAAAATCTCCTAAGTTTTGAAGTAGTGCTTGTTCCATTTTCAAAGGTTTTACCATCACAGAGAAGGCCCAGAATACATTGACGCGCTCAAAGTCCAACCCCCAGAAAAGATGCAGCGCCTGACCCTTGCCATTTGCGAGTAATGCCGCGGGCACAGATGAGGGGGGCGTATTTTCTGACGGAGCCGTGTTCCGACTCAAATTTTTGAACATCGAGAATATAGAGTTTCTCTTTGAGACTACGTGGATATACTTTGATCGTCGGGAGGATTGTGGCCTCGCGAGCGATGGTCCGCAAGTTTTGATTAGTGAAAAGAGAGAGAGTGGGATGTACAAATCGGTGTAAAATAGCATAAAGCGAGGTGTTGAAACCGGGGAGAATGGCCTCTTCTGGGGCTGCCTCCGCTCTGCGATTCGTGTGGCGTTGCCCAGCTCTCTGAAGGGCCGAATTCGCGAAAGATATGCGGAGCCCAAAGCGACGGAGATGCGCTGCAAAGCATCTCTGGCCGATGATCGTCAAGAGTGAATTTGAATGTTGCAAGTCGATTCGGGAAGGTGTTTTGCCACATTGACAATACGACAATCAGTAGGCGTGCGTTGTCGTCAGTCATGGGGTCGTGCTCCTCGAGGTGACCAAGTGCCGGTAGTAAGCGCACGTTCACTGTGCCGCTATCGGCTTCGACGTCAAAGTAACGGTATCACGGGCCTCTTTTCGGAATTCTGCAGCGCCTTCACCTGTCTCTTCTGCACCAGCTTCGTCTGCTTCAGGTTCGGCTACCTCGTCCATAGTATCCTAATAGCCTTGGCCCGAGATTCTTCAGCACATGTCCAAGTATAGTCTGTCTTTGCTTCTCCGACGCAGAATCTATCGATGCCCGAATGTTTTAGCATCAACTCGAGTAAAAGGCCAAGCTCTTCGCCGTCACATGCCAACGCCAGCGCCGTCAAGATTGCAGCTCACCCCGCGATCAGCCTCTTTTCTCCARCATTTTCCCAAATAATAGCCTGGTCAACACATTGGCCATTTGTTTTCTTTTGGTTTGTTCCAATCCGTTGATATTGAGCATCGTAAAGTTCGTCTCCAATTAGTATCATCAAGAGTGATCTTGTATAGTCTTGRGAGTCGTCTCCGGGATTGATTTCGTGAGCTGAGACAACATCTCGCGTCTCGCCGGATTACAGCCTTGGGATGCAAGCACCTGGAACGAAGGAAGGCATCCGAAGAGGCTCAGGTGTCAGTCGGTTGAGAATTTACTATRGGCACCATGTTAGCTGTAATGTCTTGCTTGTCGTCAAAATGCCACAGCAGCACATCCTACGTAACGCTGCAGGGAACCGAGTCTCGGAATCTCAATGTATAAACTAAGTTTTGATTATGACAAAATCCGATACCGACTATACTATAATTTGGTTAACCCATTTGCATGAGCAACGAAGCAACGGAAATGCACATTGTGGGACCGGTGGTGATCAGTTACCTCGCAGGTGTCCTACCTGTGTGAGCCAGACGAGGATGCTGCGGGGCTAGCAGTGATAGGGGTCAATGCCAAGTGGGCAACATTCGCAGTCGCAGATGCACTATTCCAATTATAAATTTTGTAAATACTTACAGGAAGTAGGTTGAACATACGGTACATACGGGTGTTTTCCTTTTCGGCACAAATACCTTTGCTTCGCTGGTGGAGCGCTCCCACAACTCGGGATTTCCGTCTGGCACTGGCAGTCCCGTATCTAGTTCGGCTCTCTGTCTCACAACTCCTGAAACATCCAGGAGACGGTTAAGAGGGCGCTCAGTAACATATATGTGCATGTCATATTTTTTCATGGTGTTGGCTATGGCTTGAAGTTAGTAGTGATGTCCAACTACACATGTTGAAGACACTATTTATGAAGCACAATGTGATGTGGCGCACATCACGTTCATAAGCCTTTTCATTACCTTTCATTACGCTCGTCAAACCATGTGGTAATTTTCTGAGAAAATGTTGTTACAGGAGGTTATAGTTGATATGATATTACACCTTATTATCGCAAGATTTGCGCTAAATCGGGGTGCAAATCTCTTTGCATAATGTTCACATGCATCAACGTCGGCCTGCAAGTGCGCAGGTATATTTTTGGTGAAYCCTCAAGCCAGACGAAATTGAGGTCATTGCCTGTTTTGCTGAAAGGCCTTAATATCCCAGGAGTCAAAACACTATTGCGAAAACGAAGCCAAAAGTGAGCAGTGTCAATCTAACAATGAAGGCGGCTGGCGGAAAGACTAGCGCCATGAGATCCTTTATTTAGACATCAGCTACGACGCATCTCAAAGAGACTGAGTACTCACGTCGGGATGAAAGAAATTTTCTTRAAAAGTGATACGATGGAGATTGTCTTCTCCCTTCAAGAGTCTGAGTCGTATTAGCAGTCTAAAACGGACGTTAAACGAGTCTCAAATTAGATATGACTGCATGCCTTACTGTGACTCAACTGGTGACTCGGAGAAGAAATGAAACTGTTGCTTGACGTCCAATAGAAGGACATGGCGAGATGGGTCGTAATCTACAGGTTTCGTGAGTCCCAATGTCGCGCATACATGTGCTTACTAGAACTARCCAATGTCTGTGACGTCAATGCAGACGTTTGGCGCAAAGATGCGATACCATCTATTGCACAGTGTTTCTAATAATCACGCATCAGTCATGATATGCTGGACTTACTGGTATAGCCCAAGAATTGACGTTCTRGAGTAATTTCCAGGATTTATGTAGCTCAGAGGGTGGCGGAAACCARCGTTGTCTACATAATACCGGTAAACAGCGTCTCTCTGGACGCCGGGAGCGGTGTCGACAAGCTGACGGACGACTCTTTGGATATCACTGACTGGATCTTCCATGGTGAAGGAGAGAAAGGACGAGGCGATTAGAAACTAGAGGCGGGTGGCGGGTGAGAGTGACGTCACGGTGCGGTATGAAGGGCGATCAGGGAGGGACGCGAGCGTGTAACGATCTCATACATATASATAGTTTGAGGGAACCTTCACGTCATGCAATGACGAGGAGCAACTTGTACGTAGAACGTAATACACACTCGGTCCAGCAAGTTCAAGGCAAGGCAAACGTGCGTTCTGTTAGGTCATTCCTTGATGAAAGAATCATTAATCGTTTGGATACTAGCAGCATTGTGTGAGGAGCTTCGAGCTTTTGGGAAATGACAAGCTCTTCAATCAGCAYGAACCCTCAGCGCAACCAGAATCCCAGATACAGAGTCGCGGGCAAGCCAGATAGTACTAGATGATCGCTGAGCCTCCGAATCCTAATTTGTGCCTTTGTAGCGACCGTCGGCAAAAACATCGGCGCTGTTACAGTTTAGATTCATCGAGGAATGGAACATGGTTGTGCATGTCGACAGGTGTGGTGCAGTCAGTGCCCTACCCTCTGCTCATCTATCCCCACATCTTCACCCACATATCGTTGCTTGGAGTACATGATATGGGAGAGGTAGATGTTCAACTTGGTTCGTCTCCAATGGCGTTGTACTGGAATCCATCAGCATGAGACGCAGACATTGTACATTGTACGCACTTGAATTTTTGTGTCTGTTTTTAGGTGGAACCATTGGGGAATCCGCCTGGTTGCAAGCATTCAGTGCACGACAGAGAGATAATAACCAGATGAGCGTACCTGTTTTGCTTGCCTGCCTTTGCAGAAGGTCTTACGCGAAGGCTAGTGCAACGTCAAGCTCAAAACCCGAATATCAGCACACCCACCATTGTGTTGTTGTCTTGCACTACCGAGCGTGGGACAGGATAAGGTTCCGGCATGTTAATACTATAAATAGCCCTTCGGTCTTGTTCGACCGTTTTTGACGTACAGATGCGATTCGTACCCTACCTTTTCCTTTTGGTCGCTGGACTTGCAGTCGCCACCGACGTCGACGAATTGAAGATTGAGACGACATACGCGCCCACRGAATGTACCCTCAAAGCTCAGAAGGGCGATACTTTGAAGGTTCACTATGTAAGCTCAAAAACGGTCGCAGATAAATTGGGCTCTAACACTTGCTCCAGACKGGCATGCTGTTCTCTGACGGTAGCGTCTTTGACTCAAGGTGTGTACATCCTTTATTCCCCTCCATGAACAACGTAACGGACTGTCTTGGCAGTCACAAACGGGGGCAACCCCTTCCAGTAACACGTGCGTACATTATAAGCAATGCTCCCACAGCTCGGCTGACTGTGTGAAAGTTGGAGCAGCACAAGTAATCACCGGCTGGGAAGAAGGATTGGCAGGCATGTGCTTGAATGAGAAGCGGACGCTCACGATCCCGTCCAGGAAGGCATATGGTAAGCGATGCAGCATGTGACGATGACCAATACTGAGCTTGCGCAGGGAAACGCGGGTTCGGTCAAGTGATTCCGCCGAGTTCAGCGCTGGTGTTTGATGTTGAGTTGGTAGGACTGGAGGCGCGTGGCGGAAGAGAGGAGCTCTAGTGATCGTGTACGTAAGCGTGTCAAAGTTGACACATCCCTGAATGCCAAGCCTTCCTTTATTTTTTCCCGGATTTGCAAAGCGCGGTGCAGCAATGGACTAGAACCTTGAACAAGGAGAGTTGTGCTGCGGTATGTCTTGCTGCGGGAGATTGTGGGAGAGACATTACCGGGAGGGGCAAAGCTTGGCGAGGGAGCGCCTCGGCAATTGTCGCAGAGCGCGCATACAACCACAACTCCACTTATCTTCATTTCGCTCCACTTCTCTCCACTTCCTCACCATGGCCCGCCGCTCTCTCTCCTTTAGACTCGTCCTTCTTGGCTCCCTCCTCTCCCTTCTATTCCTCATCTACGCCTCTTACGACTCCGACTACCTTGGTCTACGCGATTCTTGCCCTCCTTCTGCGTACAGTAATACAGGCCAATGGGTCTACCACCCACGGACAAATTCGCACAACATGTCGTCGCCCGAGGACGCCCTTGCGTTTTCAGGATTCGAGGGATGCGCCAGCTCCCGCGAATTCTACTGGCATCTCGCTGCAGACAAACCGGAGCAGTGGGACAGATTCCCTGCTGCGCAGAGCTGGCGCTGGGTCCCCACCCGGGAGTGTAAGAATATGCGCAAATTCGAGCCGGAACGCGTCGTCCAAGATCTCGTCGAGCGCGGCGGGTGGCTGCTCGTCGGGGGTAAGCTCTTCTCTCCGTGATCTCGCCTGGTTGCCTGACGTCTTCATAGATTCTGTAACCGAAAATCACTTCTTTTCGATATCCTGTATGCTCTTCCCTCATGTGCTTGGCTCCCCCAATTACACCGAGAACCCCTATTTTGACCGTGGCTGGCCGCAGCATCTCCATCTGAACCCTCACTCCCCTTTAGTCAGCCGTCTCAGGTTTCCCCGAGGCTTTAACATCTCTACCACACCTTTGGTTACATTCCGACGCGTAGACCTCCTCTTTTCGCAGCAAGAACTTGTCGATATATACCATTCTGCTAATCCGGATGCTCCTCGAAATGTTAAGCTATTCAGCGATGAACACGTGTGGACGCTCTCTCCGTCYGAATACCTACAAGTTTTCACCACACCCCTGCCGCAAGCCAATTATGGCACCATGATCGTCAGTACGGGAGGYCACTGGACAACCTCTCTGTTTTCTGGTCTCCATGATGAAAGCGCTGAAGGGAACGGGATTCGTGGGGTGCTACAACTATTCAAAAACGCAATGCCACAGTGGGCACAAGAGGTGCAGTCTACTTTGGACCAAGAGGCAGATAAGGCCAAGAGGCGTGTTGTCATCCGCGCTTATTTGCCTGGACACGAGGATTGTCATAATTATCGTGAACCGTGGACAAAGGTAAAGCCATTCGTGTGGAACTGGTTCAACTGGGGATCTATCTGGGAGTTTAACCAAATATTTGAGGTGCGTCCTGGATCCTGTGTTCGCGTGTGCACCCATTGATTTGCGTAGAGGGTTCTGTCGGCACGAGACCTATATCCAGACATTCATTTCTTAGCCATCGATAGGCCGGCTAGGCTACGCCCTGATGCAGTACGTTTCCCGGATTTGTGGATTGTCAGACGCTCATAGCCGTTAAGCACGCTTCCGGTGACTGCCTGCACATCATGACAGGTGCTGGAGTTTTGGAAGGATGGTCAGAATATATTTGGCACTTTGTGACACGGGAGGTGTAGGTATATATAAAAATATTCAATACATCTGCGCTTGGTGAGATCTGAGAGATGAGCCTGAGAACTTACTCGGTTCCTTCTGGCAAACTGAGGACGAATCTTGGTCAGAAGCGAGTAAAGCCATGCGGTTTCGCTAGGAGCAATGTCAAGCATCGCATTGAAGCTTGTTGAGCGCGTGCATGACAAACTTTATAATGGTATAAACCGTCAACATGCTATCATAATCTTGTTCCTCATGCATCCCTTCTGCTCTTGCCCGTCTTATGACTCTTATCCACCCTTACCATCACCCCTTTCTTCCACCCCCGGCGATCTTATTCTCGAGTTCGCCAAGGCTCTCGACTCGCAACAGGATCTCTTAAACTTGGCTCTAACGGCACGTTCTCTCACCGCCCGGTCTTCGTTGGATGATCCTAACGTTCCGTCCGCAGTCGAGTTATATCTTTTCATGTGTATCACCTGCGCTGTACGAATCTGTATACCTCAACACCATTGAACAATGCACGTCTACCCTCGCCATGCTCCAACGCCGACCGGATATTTCCCGCCATGTCCGGGAACTGCACGTCCGTCCGGAGGAGAAATGGCGGAGCGCCCTCACGGTAACCGAGAACGGCGTCGTGTCTGCCGCCGTGATGTCCCTCGCGGCGTCCAAGCGGCTCGACGCGCTGACAAAGTTCATATGGGACGCCGACGAGATGCCGCTGAATGAGGACATGTGGTTCGCGCTGCGCGTTGGGTGAGTGGTATTTCCAAACACAGATTTTGGACCGGCGTT
The DNA here is from genome assembly GCA_001691785.3 of Amanita brunnescens Koide BX004. Lineage (NCBI taxonomy): Eukaryota > Fungi > Basidiomycota > Agaricomycetes > Agaricales > Amanitaceae > Amanita > Amanita brunnescens. The sequence continues at coordinate 20,080 of JNHV02000252.1, forward strand.
GGCTCATGACTTCTATTACAATTGAATTGTAGCTGCCCCCAATTGCGGTTCATCGGAACGAGCTTCGGAGCACGGCTACCGGCACCCAACAGCCACGTGAGTTTTGTACCATGTCTTCGTCATGTTGGCTGACGCTTCTTGCGCAGTTGTTTGATTTTGTCAATCTCTCTGGTTTTCTCTTGCATCTGAAAAACAAGTTCTATGAGGGGAATGCCGCGATGTATCTGGAAGGTATGTATTAYAAGTTATGTCTTATAGGCGTTGTTCATCCTTTGACTTAGATGAGCCAGTCATGCACAAATTGTGGTCCATGCTCATCGATAACTGCCCTGACCTTGAAGAGTTGATAGTTGAAGGCTCGGCGTCCGTCCCCTTCCATACCAATCAACTTGTCGAAGGTCGCTGGCCGAAGCTTCGAAAGCTCATTCTTGGAGACATTTCCTTTGATTGGATTCCAAGACCCTTGAATCCGGGGGAGAAACGACCCTTTATTTCGTTTCTGGAATGGCACAAGAACCTCCGCGTCCTCGGCGTTTCTAAACACACCGTTCTTCCGAACCATTTCGGAACCATCGATCCTCATCACCTTCACTTGACCTCGTTTTCAGGAACTCATCAGCAACTTCAGGCAATCTCCCATCTATATCCGGTTCTCAAGTCGGTTTCGTTCCGAGATCCGGTTGAGACGCGAGAGGTGTCTGGACCCGCGGTCGCGAATCTCCTTCGGGAACTGACCTCGTTGACCGAGCTGAATATATCATTTTCTCTGCATTCTATGTACGACAGCGGCAGTCTTCTTCGGTCGCTTATTCAATCTTGTCCCCGTTTACAACATTTGGCATTAACATGTGCACAAAAGCCATCTTTTCAACTTGTACGTTTCCTTTGCTTCTGGCAACTACATGACAACGATTGATTCTGACCCTTGTAGGATACCTTTGCCAAGACRATCCAGGGATTCTGCAAGCTGCGCACTCTACATTTGACTATAGTCAAGTACCCCGGAGACGATACCCTGTCAGCAGGAGCTACACGAATCGCCAAAATTAACCCGCGGCTGAAAAAGTTTTCCTTAACCTTCATCCCGCCAAACTACCCTCTCGCTATTCCGTTTTCTGTACCCTTCCTCCCGTTACCCTCCCGTACGCGGGCATCAGGGTCATTCACGCTCGCATGCGACGATCATGGACTACCACTCAGCCTTTCGGTGTGGGAGTCCTCGAGGCTCGTATGGCCATGGGGACTAGGCGTGTCTTCCCGCACTAAGAAATACGTCAAAGACCTCCGTCCGCTCAGCTCTCCCGCACGCAGGAAGAGTGGTGTCCGTGGGGCGTTGTCCCTCCTATTTGAGAGGTCGCCTGCCGGGGAGGAGATGCGAATTATTGGGTTTTGCGGGCTGCTGGTATGCCTCTCGGCATGGGGCTTTTGCATCCTTGGCGCTCGACAGCCGGCGCTGGGCGGACAAGTTATACCGTCCTTGTCGTTGTCTGGCTAAGGTCAGGCGCGTTTCCTCCTCTCCATTTCGAACAAGACAAGWTAACGACGCGACACGACGATGAATGACGAATATTTATCTCCTTAATTATAATCTTTGGAAGGGATGTCATAATRTCAATAATGGAGAAGGAGCGAGAGGTGTGCATTTAGATTTGGTTTTTCTTAATCTTTTTTTTTGTTGTTTTGTTACATCAAGCAGAATGTAAGYATGTAGTGTAGTGTAGTTGTATACTATGATTTTGGTCTTACGTAGGTCAAGAGAGTATGGTGATATCTGTCGTAACTTCTGCCGATTAGTAGCAGTTTGAGACCCTGAGTAAGTATTTCTACTTTCTAAACGACGCGTACAATAATGGTACTACCAGGATTTACTCTGATGTCGCCACCGTGATCTATTTTGAATCCACGCGCACGCTCCACATGACCCGAGTAACAAATTTTGGAATCAAGAGAACATACGTGCAAGCTGGTTTTAGCTCCGATGGCGCAGCGGAGCCTGACACGAGAGAAGGAGGAGACGAAGGAGAGGCGACTAGGAATAGCGAGCAGGAAGGGCTACCCAAGAAGAGAAGACGTAACAGGAAGAGAAAATTAAACAAGGTCGATGGGGCTCCTACTACTACTACTACTTCTAATACGGAGGAGGGTAAGCATGGAAAAACACAAGCCCCAAACCCGAAGAATGGCAGTTTCAAGTCGAGATCGAGCGCCAAGGTTGGAAACGCCCGTCGTCAAGTTTCCTCTGAGAGCCGCCGTATGAAGAGGATACGAGAGCGGATGGCGGATACGACATGTTTTGTCTGTCGCGAAAAAGGGCACACCGCAAAAGAGTGCCATACGGCGGCAAAGACGGGGATGGAGGAGGCGGGGGCAAGTGTGGTTGGCATATGCTATCGGTACGTCGTGCTACACCAGGCTGCGTTATATGTGCTAGTACGCATGGCTAACGCTACTGCAACTGCTGCAGGTGTGGCTCGACAAGACACAACTTGTCGCGGTGCAAAAAGCCTATTGACGAGCTTCGCCCGTTACCCTTTGCATCGTGTTTTGTATGTCACGAAAAAGGCCACCTCGCGTCGTCATGTCCGCAGAACAAAGACAAGGGGATATACCCGAACGGGGGGAGTTGTAAGCTGTGTGGTGATACGTCTCATTTGGCGAAAGATTGCGGATTGCGGCAGCAAGGTTTGCTGAGATCTCTATTTTTTGAGCTGTGAAATGAGATTGACTTGGGTGTTTTTTTTCCGTAGACTCGGCGAAGACTTCGATGGTTGTCGGCGCAGGCAAAGAGGCTGGTGCGGACGAGGACGATTTTCATATTTTGAATCGCAAAAGGGGGGAGGTGGATGAGGAAGAGAGAAAGGAAAAGAAGAGGAAGCGCATGGTGGACGCGACAACCGTAGCAAAAGTTGTGCACTTTTGAGGGAACGTTTGGTGGTATGCCAGCCATTGTAACCAGCCCGTACCCATGCAGCGGCATCCAACGAGGCCTAATGAAATTAAATCAAATGCAAACTTTGCCTTAAGTATAAAAGCAGGTCTGGATGATCGTTATGCATTTTTAGATCTCTGACACTTCGACAGTAGATGGCTCAGCCTTCTCCATGCCCATACCCTCTCTCACTCACTCATTGCCACCTTCCACCACTGCCTCCCGCATCTTCACGCGACGTCCAACAAGGTTGTTTTTTCAGCAGGGTCCTCCAGAGTCGTCATAGAACGCAGCCGAACCCGGTTCGAACCCGAACCGAACCTGGCGCACCTGAACCCAGGCCCTTTAGGTCCGGGTCCAGGAATTTAGCTGAATCGGATACCTAGGTCTTCAGGAGGGTCGAACCCGAACCAGACCGGACCGTGGCCGTCTAGGAACCGCGATGGCACAAATTCTTCAAGCTCAAGCTCAACTTGTCCTTGAATGTTGCATGTGAGTTCTACAACCCTTGCACTGGCGGCTTGATGATCTTTGAGAGAGCTTATGCGCCGTATGCGCCATAGGCCCGTAAAAGCGAAGGAGATAGACATGCGAACTACGAAGAGGCTCGCGGTTCTCATAATCTGTAYCRCCGCAACATCATTCATTACTTTGATTCGTAACTAATCTTCCATACCTATCTCTGCAAAATCGTTTCGTCAATATCGCGGTATAGAACAGTCATCAAAGATTGATCTCAGATAT
>JNHV02000253.1:0-23651 GCA_001691785.3 Amanita brunnescens Koide BX004
TGTAGAAAGTATTGAGCTAATAAAAATAAAGATCATAGACTTAATAGTGAATAAGAAATGGACTAGCTTACCCTGGTTGTGTCTTCGCTGCAGTGGGGACAGGCGGTGGGTTCGTTAGGGAAGAATCTTGTCCGGTATTCACCCGTGGGGGCGTGATTTGTTAAGACGTGAGCGATGCGGCTCAAATGGTTTGGTTCTCCCTTCGCCATGTTGTGAAAGAAGTTGCGGGCCTGCTTTGCGAGGGAAGGCTTGAAGACCTTCTTCTTTCGGCGGATAGGGAGCCATTGGGACCCCCTGTATGTGACATCCTTCCAGCGCTGCTGCCATTTGTGCTCAGCGCGGCGCCTGTGTTCAGATACGAAGTGGGATCGCAGGATGAGTGGGGGGTTCGTAGGGCATCGCTCCAGCCCGGCTTTGGTGAGCTGATCAGCGCGTTCGTTTCCATCTATGCCTTCATGGCTCGGGACGAAATGTATGGTGAGAGTATGCTGACGACTCTCAGTCAACCATGCGCTCAGCAGCAGGTTGATCCGTATGATTGACATCTGGGAGGACTTGACGTCAAAGTTGAAAAGGGAGTTCGCTGCAGCTTTGTTGTCGATGAAGATGGTGATGTGGTCGTAACCGACTTTGCTGATGGCATATTTGAGGGTGCATTCGATGGCCCTGAGTTCGGCGTCGAATGAAGACGCTGCTGGGCACCAGTCGTATTGGTCGTACCATGTGCCATCTTGTGGGATGGTGAACGCGAAGGCGGCTTTGTAGTCGCTGTGATGGAATGCGCCGTCGGTGTAGATAGTGACACTCCCAGGTTTGTCGTGCACTTGCTGGATTTCTGTCTTCAGGTCCCTGACCCATGCCTTGAAGGACGTCGTTCCTTTCTTTGGAGAGAAGGTGTCAATGGTGACGCGTTTGCTGAAGCGGTCCAGGACCCGTTGGCCGGGGCGCTGAGAGTCCGTGGCGTATTCAAATTGTTCTTGTACTAGGTGGGTCCGTAGGCGTCGGAATGGGACGTCGCTTGGCAGGTGGGTAGGCCTGGTCTTCCTCGAAATCTGTGCGTAAGCCGGGTTGGTCCATTTTTGGGTCATTTTGGTGCAGAGGATGTGATTGGGCGGGAGGGCTGCGATTCGCGCACGAAAGCCATGGAGCTGTCCATTAAGCAGTGTGACGAGGGGTGGGAGGCCCGCTATGACTTCCCTTGCTCCAATGGGCATTGTACGAAAGCAGCCTGTGATCCATTTGCACGCATGAGAGTGAACTTTGTTGACCTTTGAGAGCTGGCTCTTGATGCCGGCACCGTTTTCAGCGAACCACAGGGGAAGCCCATAGGTAAGGACTGGAAGTGCGCATGCTTGGTACGTGTGCCGCTTTTGCAATGTCCCCAATCCGCGAATTGACGAACCGAGCATTCGCAGCGCCCGGATCGTACTGAATGCCCTATTGAAGTAAAAGGTAACATGAGCGTTCCAATTGAGCTCGGAGTCAAAGAAAAACCCAAGATATCTAATGAGGCCTTTTGACTTGATTGTAGTCATAATGCCGCCTTTTTGCAGGTTGCACATACGGATTGGCAGGGTGCTGGGAAGCGCCAGCTTTCGACCGGGCCTGTTCATCAGAAATCCTGGAAAGTGGATGAGCTCAGTCTTGTCGACGTCAATAAAGAGACCGAGGGCCGCCAGTGTGACTTGGATCTTGTCTAGGCATGCTTCGATGCGTTGAACATTCTGGGACAGCTTTTTCGAGGCACAATAGAGAAGACCATCGTCCACGAAGAAGAGGGAGGAGACGTTGGGGGGAGGGAAGGAAAGCGGGATAGCGATTTTCAAGCCGGCCGCCAGGTAAATAGCAGACAGGATAGGCGAGATGCAATCACCTTGCGGCGTACCTATGTCAAAGTTGAAGTCTGCTGATGTGGCGGAATCCCATCTGTAACGTGTGACCCTGCCACTAAAGTATGAAGCGAAGATCTTGATGAGCATCTTATTGAATCCGAAGCATTCAAGGATCAGGGCGCAGCCCCTGTGAGATAGCAATGGGAAGAACTGCGCAATGTCAAACGCGCATGCTGTGGAGTGGAGACCTAGTTCCCTTGATTCCGCCACGAACGACGCCAGAACGATTCCGGCATCAATCGTGGCATGTTTGATGACGCCGCTGCATTGCCCCGGGTGCAGTATATCATATTTGAGGCAATTGAATTGCATACGTGTTGCAACGATTTTGGTGAGCAGCTTGCCTATCGTGTTCAGGAGGCTAATGGGGCGGAACGCCTTTGGGATGTTGTACCGCGGCTTGTTAGGTTTCGGGATTATGATGCACGATGACTGTTTGAACCACGAAGGCCAGACGCCACTTAGTCTGATCTGGTTGAACAGGTGACAGAGACCCTCAGGGGCACCATTAACTTGGAACGCCATCTTCAGGAGTTCCCAGGTGATGCGGTCAGGGCCCGGCGCCGAGCTATTGCCGGTGAGAGCGATCGCGTCGTGGATTTCTTGGCATGAGAACTCAGGGAAACTTCACTCCGCGAGCGGATGGAGCGGCTCAAGGAGGGACTTGACCTCTTCTTCGGATGGGGAGCGTGCTGCAGCCTGAGAGAACTGGCTGTGCATGATTTCAAACAGTTCGTTTACGTCTTTGGGCGCTTGACCGTCAACTTCAATAGTGGAGTATGGTGGGGGGGGTCGGGGCCGAGTCCATCGCACGCCTTCCCACGGTCTCTTGATTGCTGTCATGATGGCAATCTTGTCTTTGAAGAATGCTGATCGGGCCTTCCATGTGACGGCGTTATAAGCCTTGAGGTTTTCCTTGGAGCGATTGAGGTCGTAGGCGTCCCTGTATGCTTGGCACTGGTCATTCCACCATGACGTACCATGGGGCCTCGAGGTGATCGGTGTTTTGGCCAAACTGTTCCACTTTTCCGCGATAAGCTCTGATAGCTTCTGGCAGGTATCTTTGACGTTGAGCGTTGTCACAAGGTCGGGCAAGGACGCGAGGGCTGATCCGAGAAGGAAGCAGAATTCGTCTTCTTCTTCTGAGTCTTTGGCGATGTACGGCTTTCCGGGCCTTGCAAGCTGTGAGCCGAAAAGGCAGGTCAGGATGGMGTGGTCACTCCGGCCTCTATTATCGAGCGCAACTTCAACGAGCAGCTCGCAGCTCAGCAATTGGTCGCTGACGAAGAGCAGGTCGATGACCGACTCCGAGCCGCGCCTGTTAGTCCAGGTCGGTTGGTATTCGTCGTTCATAAGGTTCAAACCGGCTTCCGATAGGCTCTCATACAGTGCTAGGGCTGCGGGGGACCCTTTGGACACGGCGGAGTCCCATAAGGGGGAGTGGAGGTTAAAATCACCTTCCACCACTGCGAGGTCAGTAAACGTTGGGAGCGCTTGCATGAAAGATGTGAGCGCGGCATTTTTCGGGCCAGGCCTGTTATACACGTTGCACACCGTGAAGTCGTATCCTTTCAAGAAGTTGTGCTTCAAATGAAGGAAGAGCACGTCTTGATGGATGTGGGCCTTTTCAACCGGGAAGATCTGGTAACTAGCCGTAAGGTGCTTGTTGACGTAAATTGCGACGGCCGAATCAGGGGAGGCGAGGCGTCGGTCAACGCAGACCCACACCTTATGGATAACTGGGCCAATCAAGTCTTCACCTTCAGGGTTGGTAGCGCTGGGCACTTTGCGGACGAAATTAATGGGGGCTTCTTGGACAAATAGAATGTCTATTGCATTTCTGCGAGAGTTGAGGAGGTCATGGACTGTCTTTCTAGATTTGTGAGCATTTTGGAATAGATATCTCATATTTCTGTGAGACACTATGTTCACGAAAGATGGTTTGGGCATAATAATCATAGGGAGGCAACTTCTGGGCTTCCTGCTTGGTGCACTTCAGGGGTGACGAGGTCGATGACGACCGGGCTATCTGCGCGTTCAGGTTTGTCTGTTTTACCTGAATGCTTGGTCCTGTCGGACATGGTTCTGAAGTCCTCTAGGCACTGCTTTAGGCGTGACACTTCGTCTTCGACGTGCTGCGCTCTTTCTCTAGTCGGCCTATCCTTCATATGGGAGGGTGCATGCGACGCAATGACGTGGTCAATGTAAGCTATGGGGGTAATAGAACCGGCTGCGGGCTCGTCCTCATGGCCGTCCCAGCCATCTTGAACGTCCTCTATACGTCCCGAGGGTTCTTCGAGGGGGAAGGTAACTTTCTTTCCTTTGCGCCCGACCTTGGTGAAGCCGGCATCGCCTTCAGGTTTGGCGCTATAGTCGCCAGCCAACCGTCGTCTGACCCATTCAGGGGTTTCATTTGCCGCTGCCCTGTTCCTGGCTCGGTTCTCGTCCCGTTTCTTTAGGGTGTTCGCAGATGGGTGGTGCTTCTTGAAGGTGTCAACCTGCCATTCGCGGTCGGTGCGTCTCTTGTAGAATTCGCAATCCTTGCTGGTAGCGAAGTGGCTTCCTAAGCAGTTAAAGCACTTTGGGACGCAGATGTGGCCAGCCCCTTTCTGGCAGGTTTCGCAGAACTTCTCGTGATTCTTGTAGTCGTGGCCTTCGCCGCATTTGGAGCACCGAAGAATGTTTGACGTGCAGTTGAAGCCACCGTGGCCCCACATCATGCATTGGCCGCAGAAGGGTTGCATGGGCAGGTCAACCCATCGGAGGCATGGGCAGTTTGCGCCTGAGAAGGAGACCATCATCCTCATGAGCTTCTTTCCGACGTTGCCTTGTTCATCATCGACGATCGTCAAGACGACGATACCACTTGCTGCGTTCCGATTGTTGCTAAGGAACTTGGGATCACTGAAGAAGGTCACATCGGCCCATGCGTGGTTGGCTTTGATGTCGCTGTATAAGTCTGCGGAGTCGGTAGGGGAGCCGTCCTCATTGTACTGCGGAACTGCCATGAACTTGAGAGAGGTAGTGGGAGGTCGGTTAAGAACCTCAACGTCACTATCTTCATTGACCTGACCCTCAGGGATGTGCTTATGAATGCTGCGCTCAAGCGCCACCTTGAGCATTTCGCCCATGGGCTGGGAGCACTTTAGAAGAAGGTTGGACCGTGCGGACCACTTGGCTGACACTAGGGGGTTTGTCTTATAGGCCTGGATCTCGTCCGTGTTGGCGCTCTTGTTTAGGAGGGAAATCACCTCATTAATCAGGCACGAGCCGGACGACTTATATAGCGTCTTGGTGGCGTCGCAGCGTGGGATGCGCAGGTGAAGCTCTGTGGTGCGTGTGCCGCGAGTGCCTGGCTTAGTGACAATCTGCTTACTGGTCTCCTTCATACGCCAGGTGACTTTCTTATCCTTGGCTGCGTTGACTGCAGAGGCTTCGGATCCGCCAGAAAAGGACCCGGCGCCCGCCACAATCTGTGCCATGGTGAGCTTGGCGTGGGCAAGTACAGGGGGAGGGGAGGGCTTGGGGATGACCGGGGGAGAGGGGGAGGTGGGCAGGGGTGCGGGGCGCAGAGGTGCGGGGGATGCGGACCTGGATGCGCCAGAGGAATGTTTGCCCTTAGTTTTCTGGGCCAGCTCAGGGGGAGGGCCCACCTTGGAGACAGTAGTAATGGCGGAGGAAATGGCGCTAGAGAGCGGGATGTGTGGGATGGCCGAAACAGTGGTGGCGACCATGGCAGCGATGTGGTCAGAGTACGCATTGCGATAGTCCCAATAGGGTTGAGAACGGGGGAGGTCATCAGGGGGCTCGAAGCCCCACTTTGGGGTGTCCCGGTTCTTGTCAGTCGGCTTAGGCGGTACCTGTTGGGCCTTCGGCTTTTGAGACGTGGAGCCGGCAGCTTTAAGCGCATCGCTCTTTTCCTTATAAGCCTTTTCCAGGAACGCGACTTGTTCCTTGGCGACCGCGAGCTCCTTGCGCAGGTGCTGGTCACTGGGTGCCGAGGAGGGGGTAGACTCCGTAGGGTCCCAAGCCTTTAAGCGTTGAATCCGGGATTCATAGACCTTTTGCTCGGCCTCGTGCTGCACCTTCATGGTGGTGATAACAGACTTGGTGCTTTCGAGCTCGTGTTTGGTGGATGTGGAAAGGATTTCCATTTCACCGTACTTCCTCATCATGTCAGTTGTGGCTGCCTGGCATTCCTCGATCAGGGCATTCTTATCATCGATGTCCTCGTTCATGAGCGAGATTTGGAGCGTCATGGCGGTGTTCTCGTCCTCCGCCGCCCGAAGCGCCGCTTTGTCGTGCTCAATAATTTTCGTGAGGCCAGCTTTCTCATCCTTGAGGAGGGCCACTTCTTGTTGTAGCTCTTCAAACTGCGCGGCGGTAGGGGCTACCCCTCCGCTGTTGACAATATCCTGCATGGCCGCCTTGAGAGCATTCCTATCCTTCCTTAGCCGGTCTTTTTTTTTTTTTTTTGAAAGGGAGTGCATTCATATGATACATACAATACACGCTGGGACTAGAGAAGAGAGACTGTATGTGCTAAACGGTTGAACCGTGTAAGTAGTACGAGGAAGGAAAGAGCCTCGGTAGGTAGCTAAATAGAAACGTGGGGTAAAGCGTCGTAGTTATACAGTAGAAGTTAGTCAAGCAAAATAGCGGCACAAAGCCACTGGGGTTCCAAAAATTCTCCGCACTCAATGTACGTCGTCCAGCAGGTCGCTGAACGTGAATGCGGAGGGATTTGCCTGGAAGAATGACTTCCAGGACTTGTCATTGTACTTATTTTTTGTCCAATCAGTAAGAGATGTGGCAAGTGAGACATACTTGGGGCAGTCGAAAAGGATATGACTTCGTGTATGTGGGATGCTCGGTCCGCAGTGATCGCAATGGGTAGAAAGGTTTGGAAAGAAACGTTGGCGGTATTCACCCATCGGGGCATGTCCAGTGATGGCGCGAGCCATGCGACTAGTGGTCAGTATGTCGTTACCTGCCATGGCAAGGAAGAAAGTCTTTGTTTGTTTATTACCAATGGCAGGCTTGAACAGCCGCTTCTTCCGCTGTATTGGGAGCCAACCGCTTCCTTTGTACGTATGGGAAGTAGACAGTATCCGCCAATGTCTTGTCATATCCTGTCGAAAATCGTTAACGAGATTCGAGCGGAGTATCCTGGCAGGCGTAGCGGGACCCATAGCGGCGCCGGTCTTCGTGAGTTTGTCGGCATGCTCATTTCCTTCGATTCCTACGTGTGAAGGACAATAGGCGAATGAGAAAGTGTTGGCAGTTGTCGAAAGATGGTCATGGAGAAGGACATTGATCCGAATAGAGGACATTTGGCTTGAGTGCGTATTCGTGTTGAGGAATGAAGTGAGGACCGCCTTGTTGTCGACGAAGAAGACTGGGTCTTCTATTCGGTTAGTTATGGACCATTGGATGGCGTCTTCGAGGGCAGCAAGTTCGGAATCATGGGAGGAGCCTGCAGGGGCACCAGAAGGTGTAGTCGTGCCATGAGTTGTTGTGATAAGCAGTGTATGCATATGAGGCTCTCGCTGTTTTGGCCCAAAAAGCGCCATCTGTGAAGATGAGCGTGCGATTTGATGACTGGAGAGAAGCGATCCTTTTCTTGAAGTCGCGGACCCACGTGGCAAAGTATTTTGACGAGCGTTTTGGAGTGGTTAACTCGAAGAATATGCGATGAGAGAAGATGTCGGAGACACGATTGCTGGGTCGAGAGATAGGATGGAAAGGCATGAATTGTTCGCGTACGGCTGAAGTCGACAGCCGAGTCAGAGGGTTGTCAGAGGGGAGGTGGCGCGCTCGTTGCCGGGGCGGTGTTTTAACGATGGCCGTGGGTAGCCATTTAAGGGTCTGCGACCACGAGAGGGTATGATTCTCACCAAGGGAAGCGAGTCTAGCTATTGTGCCCTGTAGGCGCATGTTGAGGATGATCTTCAGAGGCGGAATGCCTGCCACGAGTTCTCGTGTGCCAATTGGGGATGTTCGGAAAGAGCCGGTAATCCAGCCGAGGGCGTAGCTATGAACTCGCTCCATTTTTTTGACAAGCTTGATGACTCCTCGACCCCACATGGCGTACCACAAGGGGAGGCCGTAAGTGAGGACTGATAATGCGCATGCTTGATAGGCGTGGGACCGTTGTCTTGGGCTGATACCGCGGACCGAGCTGCCCAACATATTGCATGCCCTAATGGTGCTAAACGCTTTATTAGTGTAGTACTGTACGTGGAAGGAGAAATCCATAGTGGGAGTGAAGAAGAAACCAAGGTAACACCAGCGCGCAGCAGGGGGAATGTCGAAGTCTTTCATGCGCCATGTGAAGGATAGATGCGGCTGTTGAGATATGGCTAATCGTCGGCTCGCTGTCAGCTCAAATGCAAAGAAATGAATTAACTCCGTCTTGGAGGCTTCAACCTGTAGGCCGAGATCTGACAGCGCTTGGAGAAGTAGTAGCAGGTAGAGTCGAAGGACGTCGACGTTAGTCTGCAAAGACGGGGAGGCTGTGATCAGCGAGCCATCATCCACAAAGAACAAACACCTGGTTGATGCCGGTGGCATCGTTTCCGGAAAGACTTTTCGGATAGCAGTGCTGATGTAGAGGGCAGAGAGAATGGGTGATAGGCAATTGCCTTGAGGAGTGCCAAGGTTGAAGTCGTATTTATGCGAGACAGCGGAGTCCCATCTGTACGAGGTGACCCTTCCTGTGAAATAAGATTTGATGAGGGCCACAATGGTCTGTGAAAATCCGAGGCGTTCCAAGATTCTTGTCATGACAGCGTGTGATAGTGACGGGAAGAATTGTGCAACATCAATGGCGCACACAGACGTGTGCCAACCACGTTCCCTATGTTCCGAAATGAAGTCCGTGAGGACAAGGCCCGCGTCGATCATGGAGTGCTTTTGAATTCCTCCGAATTGGTCACGATGCAGCAATCCGAATTCTGTGGCGTCGTGCTGAAGCCGGTTGGCTAGGATCTTAGTGAGCAATTTACCGATGGTGTTCAAGAGAGCGATAGGACGATATGCTTTCGGGATCGTATAATCCGGCTTGTTTGGCTTTGGGATAATGACGCTGTAGGAGTCTTTAAAATGAGAGGGCCACGTGCCCTCATGGCAAATGTTATTGAAAAGCCGTACAAGCACAGCGTCTGTATCAGGTATGGACAGCGCATGTTTGAGGTGACGCCAGGTGACGTGATCCGGCCCTGGTGCCGAGCTATTCGTGGTAGGGCGTAGGGCATCCCATAGTTCCTTAAGCAAGATTAAAGGGAAACTTCTCTCTGGGTGTTGAAGTATTTGATCTATCGCCATCCACGATATGTGTTCGGCTGCTGCAGATGTGGAAAAGTGGGCGTGCATAGTGTCAAACAAGGTTTCGACATCAGGGATAGGGTGATTATCACGGAGAATGGTGGAAAACTTAGGGGGGGCGCGGGGCTTTGTCCAGTGCACACCCTCCCAGGGTGAGTCATTAGACGACATTTGATCGATTTTCCTATTGAAGAAGTCCATCCTCGCGCTCTTGGTAGCGGCGTCGTACAGCCGTTGGTTCTCTCGGGTCCTTGAGGCAAGATACGTGTCCTTTGCTCGTTGGCATTCTGTCGTCCACCAGGAGATTGATTTACCGCCAACTCTCGGCGCTTTGGCATTTCTATTCCAGGAAGCAAGTATATCATCGGCGACTAGCCTGGTGGCATCTTCTACGTTGAGGGTAGTTGACCTGGAGCGGATGGACGAGGCTAAGTCCAAGATGAACTGTTCTTCCTCTTCTTCACCGGTGGGGATGTATGGCCTGCCCCAGTGGTCTGTAGAGCCGAAAACTAGTGAGATGAGGGTGTGATCCGACCGTCCTCTACCCTCCATATTGATGAAAAGGTCCGGCGACAACGGTGCGAGAGCGTCACTGATGAAGACTAGGTCGATGACCGAGGTAGAACCTCGGCGATTTGTCCAAGTGGGAGCGCCCTCATCATTGACTAGACCGAAGGACGCATCAGAGAGCCTGTTGAAGAATTCGGTTGATAGGGGTGGGGAGTTGACGCGTGCCGGGTCCCAAATGCCAGAGTGAAGGTTGAAGTCGCCTTCAATAACTACAGCGTTGTTGAAGCGAGGGAGAGCCGTTAGAAGAGAATGGATGGCCGCATTATTGGTCTTTGGGGGATTGTAAACGTTGATAAGAGTGAAATGCCTAGAGCGAATAATGTTGTGTTGTAGTGTGACTGGTAGAACGTTTGGATCGTTTGTTGGGGAGAGGTCCGGGAAGATCTGGTAATCTGTAAGAAAACGCCTGTTGATATATATTGCGACCTGCGACGAAGGCTGGCTAGCCGTCTTCTCAACACACTGCCACTGTCTATGGTGGACTGGCCCAATAAGTGGGTCGCCGCGTTCTGATGTGACGGAAGGGATGTTCCGAATGAAAAAAGAAGGGTTTTCTTGAATAAGTAGGAAGTCAATGTCGCTTTGTAGTGTTTCTAATAGTTCATGGACCAAAAGCCTAGATTTGTGTACGTTTTGGAACGCAAAGCATGTTTTGGAGATGTCGGTTGTGATAGACATATTAGGCGTAGGAGAGGGACAAAGGGGGACTGCCCGATGGTGCTGCAGCATCGGCCGCAGCAAAGGTGGCCTCATCTAGAAGGGTTTCCTGCATAAGTCGTCGCGCCTCTTCGTTGCCTTTGAGTTCCGGCCGCAAAGATTCATCAGCAAGAGCGCCGACGATACTGCCACCTGGAGGCTTGACGCTGTCAGGCGCCAATGGCTCGGGTGGGACCACGTCAGGAGGTACAGCATCGATGCGTGCTATCCCCGGCGTGCCACCGACCTGAATGAACCCTTCGTTGTCGGGCTTGGAGAATTCGACCTTTTTCCTGCCAATGTTCTTCCTCATTGGACCCACCTGCTTGTCATTCAAAGTCTTTCTTGGGAACTTGGCCTCAATCTCTGCATAGAGTTCTGCATGTCGCTCCTTGCTGCTACGGCCGATCCAGAAGGGGCATTCATGTGATGTGGACATGTGGTTGCCGTGACAGTTACGGCAGAATGGAGTGCATGAGTGGCCTGGTCCCTTTTTGCAAGTGTCGCAGTATCTGTCATGTTGCCTGAAGTCATGTGTGCCACCGCAACGAGCGCATATGAGGACGTTAGCAGGGCATCTGGCGCCCAGATGACCCCAAGATTGACATTGGCCACAAAATGGTTGCACTGGGAGCTCAACCCACCGTTTACATGGACGCGTGCAGCCTGAGAAATTAACCATTGTTCCCATGAGCCGGCGGCCCACATTCCCTTGGTTATCGTCAACAACAGAGACGACGACCGTTGCGCCCGCCATTCCAGCTCTTAGGTTGATGAATTTAGGGTTCGCCCAAAGATCAACGTCGGTCCAGGATGGATGAGCCGTGAGATCGTTTAATAAGTCCATTTCGTCCGTGTCCGTTCCATCAAGGTTGTGGCGAGGCACAGCCAAAAACTTCAAGGCAGTGGTTGGTGATTTGTTAAGGACCATGATTTCAGCAGACGGAGATGGAAAGAAATAGGTAAGGGCGTCTTTGATGCCGTCCTTGATGACGTTGTCCATAGGCTTGGAGCATTTCAGCACAAGGTTACCTTTCATCGACCATTTGACCAGCACAAGTGGATTTTCCCGCAAGGCCATGCATGGTGCCGGTTTGGAATGATCGTTGATCAATTTAGCAACACGATCGAGTAGGGTGGTGCCCTTAAGACGGAAAAGGTCAGCAGATTCTGCTGTCTTTGGAATTTTTAGATGAAGTTCCGAAACGTGCATCCCTTTAGTTGACGGTCTGAGTACGAGCGCCTTGCTAGTCTCAATTGCCCGCCATGTGGGTTTCTTTTTGGATGCCACATCATCATTTTTTGCAGAGGCGGCCTTGACCATGTCGGCAAACGTGAAATTGCCAGTGGGAGCAGGTGCCGGAGTAGGGGGGGAAGGGGCGCCTGAGCGGCGATTGCCCGGCCTTTTATCAAGCTTGAGGGAAGGGGGGGGCCCAACATTGCATACGGTCGTAAACGCCGAGGCGATAGCCGCTTCGAAGGGTAAGTGCGGCAAGGCCAACATGGTTGCAGTAGTGACAGCTGCGACGTGCTTAGTGAATAGCGGCTCATTTTGCCAGAAGGGTTGAGAGGACGGCAGAGAGCTCAAGCTAGAAGTGGGGGGAGCAGGGAGATCACTTTTGTCTGGGACTTGTGCAGTTCTGGTATCACGCCCCCGACGAGTTGCCGGTCCATGATCGACTTGATCAGTGTGACCCGCAGAATGGCTGCGTTGGCGGCCTCTCCTGGAGGCCGGACGGGGACGGGCAGGGGGTGTAGTCTTCAGGGCCTCGCCATCAGCGAGAATTTGCTTGCCTAGCAGTGCGAGCTGTTCAATTTCAGAGTCCCTAAAGTCCTTGCTTTTCTGTTCATACATTCCCGATAGACGAGCTGAGATGGCCTTAGCCTCTGCTAGCTCGGCCCGTAAAACATTGACATCCGGGCTTAAGGAGACTTCAGCGCAGAGCTTAGCAAGTTCAGTGTCGCGAACAGATAATTCCTTCTTAAGATTCTTGATCCTAGTGAGCAAGACTGATCGTTCGACAGTGGATGCACTGATTGGGGCTTCAGAGTCCGGCTGAGACGTAGGGACAGATGGTCCAGAGAGGGCGGCTAATCGGGCTTCATAGAAAGCCTTGTCTCTAGCGTTGTCCGTGACAGCTTTGTCAAGGTTGAAGACGGCCTGTTCCAGATCAAACTCCGCCTTGTTTCTGTGATGCTCAGCCATTGAAAGGGAGTTCTTGGCATGGTTGAGTTGATCCTCGAGCGAGCTCAGGTTTTGTTCCAGGGTTTCCGTGTTAGCGGCGAAGTTGGTATTGTCGGTGATAGCCTGTTCGTAGTCACAGTGGACCCTGCTGAGTTCCACGTTAAGGCGTTTGATGTCTTTTTTTTTTGAAAGGGTATGCATTTGTCTAGCTATAGGCTATACAATACATGTTGTGGCAGTGAGGAAAAATTACTATATGTGCAACGCGGCTGAGCCGCTTAGAAAGTGTACCCGAAGGTAAGTGAGCAAGTATGAAAGCGTTGTATACTAGGTATGAAAGCCAGAGAAGAAAGAGAGGCAAAAGCGTGGCGCGAAGCCACGAGGGGGTTCAAAAATTCTCCACCCGTTCAATGAACGTCCTCTGGCAGGTCGCCGAAGGTAAAAGCGGAAGGGTTGCTCTGGAAAAAGGTTTTCCAGGCTTTATCATTGTTTCTGTTTCGTTTCCAGTCAGTAAGTGAAGCGGCGATGGGAGCGTATGCGGGACAGGAGATAAGAACATGTTGTCGGGTGTGCTCGACGCTTGGGCCGCAGTGTTTGCAGTGCGTGGGCGACTCGGGATGGAAGCGGCGACGGTATTCGCMCATGGGGGCATGGTTGGTCAGGGCGCGGGCCATACGGCTTGTGGTCTCAATGTCATTCGCCGCCAAGTCAAGGAAAAAGGATTTATTTTTCTTGTTGACGAGGTCAGGCTTGAACAAGCTGCGTTTTCTCCTGATCGGGAGCCAACTGTGGCCTTTGTACGTCTGGGACCTGGCTTGAAAGCGCCAATGTATATTCATATCCCGTTTGAACCCGTTGATAAGGTTCGACCGCAGTATCCGGATCGGGACGTCAGGACCTAAGGCGGCGCCCTGTTTTGTAAGTCGATCGGCTCACTCATTGCCCTTGATTCCTTTGTGGGAGGGGCAGTATCCGAAGGAGATGGTAGAGTCGGTCTGAGAGAGGTAGTCATGAAGGAGGAGATTGATGCGGATAGATGCCATTTGGCTGGAGTGCGTATTGAGGTCGAGGAAAGACAGTAAAACTGCCTTGTTGTCTATGAAAAAGATCGGATTAGAGATCTTGCAGACGACTACCCACTGAATGGCCTCTTCAAGCGCCGCGAGTTCTACGTCAAAAGACGAACCGGCAGGGCACCATCCTGATGTGTCGTGCCAGGCTGAGTTATGGAAAGCGCTGAAGGCGTAGGCGGCACGTGAGGATTTCGTCCAATAGGCGCCATCTGAGAAAATCAGTGAGCGACCGTCGGCAACGAGCGAGCGGATCTTAGTCTTGAGGTCGTGGACCCACCCGTCGAAGAATTTTGAAGATTTCTTTGGGGCGGAAAGATCGAAGAAGAGTCGGTGAGGGTATAGATCGGAAACACGCTCACCCGGCCGAGCGATGTAGTGGTGCGGAAAGAACTGCTCTCTAACTTCTGGAGCCGACAGGCGCGCAAGAGGATTGTCGGTGGGGAGGTGCCGTGCTCTCCGACGAGGTGGGATGCGAAGGATGGCATGCGGTAGCCATCGGAGGGTCCATGCCTGGTATAGTGCGTGATGTTCCCCGAGCGACAAGAGTCTTGCTGTCATTCCTTGGAGGCGCATGTTGAGTATGATTTTCAGGGGGGGTATGCCCGCGATGATTTCCCGAGATCCGATGGGAGAAGTGCGAAAAGCGCCGACGATCCACCCTAGGGCATAAGAATGAACACATTCCATCCGCTTTACCAAACGGATGACTCCTGCTCCCCACATTGTATACCACAAAGGAAGTCCGTATGTTAGTACCGATAGAACGCAGGCCTGATATGCATGAGCGCGTTGTCGTGGGCCGATGCCGCGGACCGAATTTCCTAGCATGGCACAGGCCCGAATGGTGCTAAAGGCCTTGTTAGTGTAGAACTGAACGTGAAAGGAAAAATCAAGCGTTGGGGTGAAGTAGAATCCTAAGTATCTCCATCTTTCCGCTGGCGAGATGTCGTAGTGGACCATTTGCCATGTGAAATCCAGATGAGGCTGGTGAGAGACCGCTAGCCGATGTGCTGCTGTAAGCTCAAAGGCAAAGAAGTGTATTAACTCGGTTTTGGATCCTTCGACTTGAAGACCGATATCAGAAAGGGCTTGTAAGAGGAGCAAGAGATATACGCGAAGAATCGCGATGTTCGTCTGAAGAGAAGGCGACGCAGTAATAATAACACCATCGTCAACATAAAACAAACACCTGGTGGTGGCCAGAGGCATCGTTTCCGGGAAGACACGGCGGATAGCGACGCTGATGTACAACGCAGAGAGGATAGGTGATAGACAGTCACCCTGCGGGGTGCCAAGAGAGAACTCATACTTCCACGAGAAAGCGTTGTCCCATTTATATGTTGTAACCCTGTCCTGGAAATAAGATTTGATCAGGGTAGTGATGGTCGGAGAAAAGCCAAGCCATTCAAGTATCTTCCCCATCACCGCGTGGGAGAGGGATGGGAAAAATTGCACCACGTCTAGTGCACATGCTGATGAATGCCAGCCACGTTCCCTATGCTCGCTTATGAAATCGGCTAAGACTAGGCCCACATCGATCGTGCTATGCCCCTGGATGCCACCGTATTGATCCCTGTGAAGGATATTGTATTGCGCGGCGTCGTGTTGTAGACGGTTGGCGAGAATCTTAGTGAGAAGCTTGCCTAGAATATTGAGGAGCGCTATCAGACGGTAGGCTTTGGGGATAGTGTAGTCGGGCTTGTTCAGCTTTGGAATGATCACGCTGACAGATTCCTTGAAGTGCAAAGGCCACGCCCCAGTGAAACAAACCTTATTGAAGAGAGCCACGACTGCCTTGTCCGTCTCGGGGATTGATAGGGCAAGCTTGAGATGCCGCCACGTAACGTGGTCGGGTCCGGGAGCCGAGGAGTTGGTAGTAGGGCGAAGGGCGTCCCATACCTCCTTTTGGGAGATCGCCGGGAAAGACCGGACTTCCAATTGGGGGATATCGTTTATTGCGTCCCAGGAGATGTGTTCCGCTGCGGGGGAAGTAGAGAAATGGGAGTGCATTGTCTCGAAAAGGGTCTTGACATCATCAATGGGGTTACCGTCCCGTAGAATGGTGGAATATTTTGGAGGTGGGCGGGGTTTGGTCCATCGAACACCTTCCCACGGAGAGTCATTGGCCGTCATCAAGTCGATTTTCCTGTTGAAGAAGTCGGTCCGCGCCTTCTTGGTTGCCAGGTCGTATGTCTTTTGATTCTCGCACGTCCTACATGCTAAATATTCGTCTTTTGCTCGCTGGCAGTCCGACGTCCACCAGGAAGTGGAACCTGTGCCAATGCGAGGGGTCTTGGAGTTACGGTTCCATGATTGCAAAATGTCTTGTTCTATGCCAGCGACGACAGTCTCCACATTGCAGTCAGGGGCGGCGTTATTGGTCCTAGCACGGATCAAGTCGGCCAGGTCTTGGATGAAGCGGTCTTCTTCTTCTTCGCCGCTGGGAATGTACGGCCTACCCCAATGTTCGGTAGTTCCGAAGATGAGAGAGATGAGTGTGTGGTCAGAGCGTCCACAACCGTCCATGTTGATGAATACGTCCGGTTCAAGCGGTGTTAAAGCATCATTAATGAAGACTAGGTCTAGAACGGAGAAGTTGCCCCGACGGTTGGTCCAGGTAGGTGCTCCTTCATCATTGACGAGCCCGAAGTTCGCGTCAGATAGTCGATTGAAAAATTCTACGGACAGCGGTGGGGAATTGTTTCTGGTGGGGTCCCATATGCCGGATGAAAGATTAAAGTCGCCTTGAATGATTGCGGTGTCCTTTAGGAGAGGTAGGACGTTGAAGAGGGAGTGGATGGCCGAGTTGCGCGTCTTGGGAGGGTTGTAGGCGTTGATGATGGTGAAAGAGCAGGATTTGATTGTGTTATGCTTCAAAGTAATTGGGAGGATGTTGGGATTGATGCTAGGGGAAAAGTTCGGGAAGATTTGGAAAGTGTCCAGGAAGTGGGCATTGATGTAGATAGCAACCTGAGAAGAGGGCTGAAGACTCGTTTTTTCAATGCACTGCCATTGTTGGTGGTGGACTGGGCCAATAAGAGGCTCGCCGACCTCATTTTTGGAGGATGGGACATTGCAGATGAAAGAAGAAGGATTCTCTTGAATAAATAGAAAGTCGATATCGTTTTGGAGGTTTTCGAGGAGTTCATGGACGGTGAGCCTGGACTTATGTACATTTTGGAACGCGAAGCGTGTCTTGGAGAGATAGGTCGTAGCAGACATATTTAAGCATATGAAATGTGCAAGGGGGACTTCCCGATGAGGCAATGTTGGTATCGGCGGCGGTCGCATCCGCCGCTGCAAAAGCGGCTTCGTCGAGTAACGTTTCTTGCATCAAGCGCCGTGCCTCCTCATTGCCACGTAGCTCAGGGTGGAGCGTTTCGTCTGTGAGGGCGCCAATGATAGTTCCTGAGGCGGGTTTCATGCTGGCTGGCAGTGAGGGTTCGGGTGAGACTGCATCAATGCACGCGATTCCCGGTGTGGCGCTGACCTGCATGAAGCCGTCCGCATCGGGGGGGGAGAATCCGACCTTCTTCTGGCCGAGGGTCTTCTTGGCCGAGGCACCAGCATTTTGACCGTCTGTACCTTTATTATTTTTCCTAGGGAACTTTGCCTCAATTTCGGCATAAAGTTCCATATGTCGCTCTTTGCTAGTGCGTCCTAGCCAGAAGGGGCATTCGTGAGAAGTAGCCATGTGTTTGCCGCGACAGTTGCGGCAGAAAGGAGTGCATGAGTGACCGGGACCCTTCTTGCATGTATCGCAATACCTATCGTGTTGACGGAAATCGTGGGTACCGCCACAGCAAGCGCAAATCAAAATGTTAGCGGGGCATCGTGCGCCCGGGTGTCCCCAAGATTGGCATTGGCCGCAGAAAGGCTGAGCGGGAAGCTCGACCCAATGTTTGCAGGGTCTCATACACCCGGAGAAATTAACCATGGTTCCCATCAGTCTTCGACCTACACTGCCTTGGTTATCATCGATGATAGAAATGACTACTGTGGCTCCCGCCATCCCGGCCTTCAAGTTTATAAATTTAGGGTTAGACCACAAGTCGACACCGGCCCAAGCAGGGTGAGCGGTCAAGTCGTTGAGAAGGTCCATCTCATCGGTATCGGACCCGTCAAGGTTGTGCCGTGGGACAGCAAGGAACTTAAGTGCAGTCGTTGGTGGCTTGTTGAGGATCATAATGTCCGCCGATGGAGACGGGAAGAAATAAGCAATTGCATCCTTTATGACGTCCTTGATAAGGTCGTCCATAGGTTTTGCACACTTAAGGACGAGGTTGCCACGCATAGACCACTTGACAAAGACAAGTGGGTTTTCGCATAACGCCATGCGTGGCGCGGGTTCCGAATGGTCATTTATGAGTTTAGCAATACGCTCGAGAAGAGCGCTGCCTTTGAGCTTGAACAGATCGGCCGATTCGGCTGTCTTGGGCACCTTCAAGTGGAGTTCGGACACGCGGGTGCCCTTAGTGGATGGTCGTAGAACGAGGCTCTTGCTTGTCTCTATTGCTCGCCAGGTTGGTTTCTTGCGTTTGTTCTCCTCACCGCCTGCAGCAGCGGCTTTAACCATGTCGGTGAATGTAAAGTTGCCTTGTGGAGCGTTCGGGGTCATGACCGGAGTAGGTGGCGACGGTGCGCCCGAGCGTCTGTTGCCAGGCTTTTTATCTAGCTTAAGTGGCGGAGGAGGGCCTACGTTCCGAACAGTTGTGAAAGCCGTAGCGATTGCGGTCTCAAAAGGCAGATGGGGTAAGGCTGACATGGTGGCAGTGGTTACCGCAGCAACATGTTTAGTAAAGAGAGGCTCGTCTTGCCAGAAGGGTTGTGACGAGGGGAGATCCGGCACAGGAGTGGGCAGCCTGGCAGAGGCCACCGGCTTGGGTTCAGTGCGGTCACGGCTGCCAGAGCGGCTGCGTTGATGGCCTCTTCACAAGGCAGGGCGGGGCCGGGTCGGAGGAGTGTCCTTGGGGGCTTCGCCATCAGCCAAGATCTGCTTACCCAGAAGGGCAAGTCGTTCAAGTTCAGAGTTGCGAAAATCTTTACTTTTTTGTTCATACATTCCTGACAGTCGAGCGGCAACAGCCTTAGCTTCCGCAAGTTCTGCACGCAGGGTGTTGACGTCATTGCTAAGGGACACTTCTGACTGGAGTTTAGCGAGTTTGGCATCACGAACTGACAGTTCCTTCTTTAATGCCTCGAGGCGGGTTATCAAAATGGACCGATCGATGGCAGCAGCAGAAAGAGGAGCTTCAGAGTCTGGCTGAGAGGTTGGAACAGAGGTAGAAGTAAGGGCTGTGATCCGCGCCTCATAAAAGGCCTTGTCTCGCTTCCGATCGGCCTCTGCTTTGTCTAAGCGATGGACAGCGTCGCCACAGTCGCGTTCGGCTTTATCCCTATGATGCTCTGCGATGGAGAGAAGGCTCTTCGTATTATTGAGTCCGTCTTTAGCCAGAGCCAAATCTTGCTCGAGGGCTTCAATATTCGCAGCGAATCTTGTGTTGTCTTCAATCGCATTACCGTAGTCTTTGTGCACTCTATTCAACTCAGTGTTGAGCTGGTCGTCTCTTGCCATAAGCTCGCGCTGTTGTTGAATGAAGATTTCTCGTTCTTCAAGAATGGCCACGATGTCTCCCTGGGCTTTACTGAGTTCCTCTTGTGCACGCCTGCCTGCCTTTGCATCTTTTGAGTTCGCCTTTGCCTTCTGCTTCCACGAGGTGGCGACATCACGTAGGTGCATGTATTCATCCGCCATCTTTCTGTTAACGTCAAGACTCTCGGACATGGCTTGAGTGAGGTCACCGAAGCCGAGTTGAGTCCCAACAAGGATGACAAATCGTCGGAAATTGTTGCGTGACCCGTTGATCGTTGCGCCCTGGAAAATGTCTACCAAGAAATGGCCAGCTGTTATCCAGTGGGAGGTTTCAGTAAAGATGCGACGAGCATATAATTTCAGAGAGGTGACAGAAAGGTCGCCCCAGCCGAGAAAGTGATGTCTGTCCTTTGAGTCAAGATTAGCTCGATCTGGGAAGGAGGGGTGGAAAAGTCCGTCAATCGATTCGTTGGGGAGGGCAGAAAAATCTGGCGTAGGAAGCAGCGTGGCAGCTACGTTGATGGGTACATCCACGCTCGATGCGTGGGAAGGTGCACGTGAAGCATCTGATTCGGGGCGAGATGCTGGAAGGGGGACGTTGGCCTGGGCTGTCAAATCATCTATCTCATTGGGGCTAGACCATGGAGACGGTGTCCAAATATCAGGTTCGGGGCTGGAGGAGATACCGGTATCGGAGCCGGCACCACCATAGAAACGCATGACTGACGGGGGGACAACCGCGTCAGTGGGCCACCATAATTTGCCGCACTTGCAACATGAAACAGACTCGCAGCACGAAAAGGCGACATGCTCACATTGTTTACACGCGAGATGGCGCACAACACCGGGCGTGTACAAGCATCTGCACTCACAACAGACAAGACCGTGAGAGCACACCAGACACGAGGAAACAGGGTGGGAGCAACCAGCATTGTGTTTGACGCGAATGGTGGCGACAAATGCAGCAGGTGTGGGGGATCGTGTACTGAGCGTATGTAAGGCCTCTTGGAGAACTGACATGGTCGCTGGAGGGGCACTCGAGGTAGAAGGGCTGGAAGCCGAGTGGGGTACAGCATCCGTTGCGTGGCCAGGGGGGGCACCCTGACGTGTATCTGTAGTCACGGGGATGATCTCGGGCACATAGGTGTTAACAGGATGTTCCTGAGCATAGGCGGTGGAGCCAGGAATCGGGCCGACGCGGCGGGATAAGAGTGCGTTTGTGCCGGTTTTCAGCGCTGCGTTACTCTCGGATATTGCCTGATCTTTGACCGAGTTGTCAAAACGGCAGGACTTAATCCTGCTTCCAAGGAAGGATTTCTTGCAGGCCCGGTTACAGGCGGCGCACGCGCGGTAATTCCTATCATAGAACTCTTCCATGCCATCGTCAAAAGCCTCGACAGTTATGGTATAGCAGGCAGGAGCATCAGGGCCATTAGGGCAAGACGAGTTATCGCAGGTATCCACGTCTGCCAGAGCCCGCATGTAGGCGTCGTCGTCATAGTCGTCCTGGTCGAAAGCCGGTGGTGGAGGGGAGCCGTTGCCCATGTCGTGACGGAAGAGGGCTGGTGAGTTGGAACGAGACAAACGTGGTGTCGCCACAGGAGCAAGAGGAGAAGCAGGAGGGGGGCCGGGTACGAAACACAAAGCGCGACATGTGCAGCAAACAAAGGCGACACTACATGCAGCGCATGGAGTCAGGGCGTGAGCGCGATGCCAAGGGTCCGACGGGGCCGGGGCTGGCAGACCATTACCGAGGTCTGAGAGTAAATCGTTGTTATGTAAGCTAACCACGGGTTGCACAGCCGCATCTAAGGGCAGAAGCCCATGAGGCAATTGAGAGGGAGCTGGAAAAGAAGGAAAAGTGGCCGGGAAAAGGCCCACAGCGAGTGAAGATGCCCACGGAGCAGCTGTAGCCCTTCGCGGGATTGGGGAAGCCAAGTTGGGGTGAGAAGCAAAAGGGGGTTGAAGAAGAGGACTAGTGGGAGGAGGGGGGGGGGGAAGTTTTTGGCCTGGGGAGGCCAGGGGGTGGACCTGTGTATAGGTCCATGCTCGGAGCTGTGGCTCAATGAGCGGAGGAACGGATGGGAGTGTGTTATGAGAGGAGAAGATCGCAGGAGTATGAGAGGGGAGAGAGAAACACAAAATATGGCAGGGGATGATGGTGGTAGAGGTCAAAGAAGCGATGGGCGTTTGATGTCATCCAGCAGATCGTTTCGTTGCTTGATGAAGACGTCGCGTTCTTCAAGAATCAGGGAGATGTCCCCTTGTGCCTTGTTCAGTTCGTCTTGAGCTTTGCAACCCAACTTAGCATCCTTGCTGTTAGCCTTGGCCTTCTGTTTCCAAGTGGTGGCGACGTCGCGCAAGCGCATGTATCCATCGGCCATCTTTCTATTGACGTCCAATGATTCTGACATTGACTGCGCTAGGTCTCCGTATCCCAGTTGAGTGCCGACGAGGATGACAAAGCGTCGGAAATTGTCGCGAGAACCCCTGAGGGTTGACCCTCCAAAAATGTTGACTAGGAAATGCCCAGCCGTGATCCAATGTGAGGTGTCAGTGAAAATGCGTCGAGCGTACAATTTGAGGGAAGTGACAGAGAGATCGCCTCGTCCCAAGAAATGGCGTTTGTCAGCGGCATCCAGAAGCGCACGGTCGGGGAAAGACTCATGAATGAATCCGTCGACCAACTCATCTTTCAGGGAGGAGTAGTCCGGAGTGGGCAAGGGGGTCGCGGTGACATTAACAGGCTCGTCAACGCTAGAGGCACGAGAGGGAGCTCGTGATGCATCGGATTCGGATCGCGAGGCTGGGAGAGGAAGGGCCACGCGCGTGGTCAGGTTGTCGATTTCGTCAGGGCTGGAGCGTGAAGAGGGGGTCCAGATGTCCGGCTCAGGACTGGAGTTGGAACCAACGCCGCCGAAAATGCGTTGGGCAGAACGTTGGATGGGCATGGGCATGTCAGACGGTGTCCATATTTTGCTGCACCGGCAGCAGAAGCCTGTAGTACAGCAAGGTTGGGCTATGTGATTGCAGTTGGTGCATTTGAGGTGTCGAGCGACTGCAGGGTTGAATAGGAGATGACAGAGACAGCATATTAGACCGTTGGAGCAAGTGGCGCATTCGTCTACCCGGTGTGCACATACAGTGTCATGCTTCACGCGAACGGATGCTACAAAAGTGATTGGCGTGGGTGGGCGTTCATTGAGGGCGTGGAGAGAATCCTGAAGTGCAGAGATAGCCTCGAGAGGTGCGGTCATAACAGGAGGCAATGTCGATGCCGCAGAGGCCGATGACTTATTCCGTTTCGTTACAGTTTCCCTGATTGAATTGTCAAAGGTGCGTGATTTGACGCGGTGACCCATAAGGCTCTTCTTGCAAGATCGATTGCATGCGTTGCATGCGCGAAAGGAGCGCTCGTAGTGTTCCTCCAGTCTTTCATCGAATTGTTCAACCATGATAGTCCAGGTAGCAGGCTCAACGGCGCCGCGCGGACAGGAAATATTGTCACAGGTATCACATTCTGCTAGCGCGCGTTCGTACGCATCGTCGTCTGGCAAGATATCCATATTGTCAAAGCCTTGGGGAGACGGGCCATTGCCGACATCCCGAAAGAGAGCCGGGGAAGAAGATCGCGAGCGGCGTAGTGGAGGTGGGGGGACAGCCAACGGCGGAGTGCCTGGGGTAAAGCGAAGTGCGCGGCAGGAGCAGCACACAAATGCCACACTGCATGCGGCGCAAGTTTGGGCCGCATGTGTGCAGACACAAGCATGCGCAATGTGCCAGGGGTCCAAAGGACTGGGGGCGGGGAAAACTGCAAGGTCTGTGATAGCAGTATTGTTGCACAAAGGAGGCTGACATAAGCCTTCCACGGTTTGCACAGCCCCACCAAGGGGCTGGATTCCTTGAGGCACTTGAGGAGGTCCAGGAGTAACAAAAGTAGGTGGAAACAGTCCACCAACGAGGGACGAGCCCCACACGGTACTGGTAGCATGACGTGGGATAGGTGAGACGATAGGCGAAGTGGAAAGGGAGGGCAGGGGAAAAGAAAAAGGAAGAGGGGGGGTTTTGTTTGAAGATTTGGGCCTAGTGAGGCCTGGTGGAGGCCCCCAGAGAGAGGCCATGCCTGGAGCTAGGGCTCAACAGGCCAGAAGAGAGTGTAGGTGTGTATATGAGAAGAGGAGATCGCGAGAGGAAGTAAGGGAGGACATCCGCACCTTGTCTCTTACCCTCATCTGCGTTCCTTTTTCCCACGGTCTTCCTGTCCTCTCAGCGGATCGTTCTCCTCATCTACGCAGATCCAACGCCATCTAGGTGGT
>JNHV02000254.1:0-23574 GCA_001691785.3 Amanita brunnescens Koide BX004
TTTCTGTATCGAGGTCAGGTGGGTCTTCCATGGCAGAAGTGGGCGCTGTGCTAATCACGTTTAACTAGGACATCAGTGACAACCGCAAGCGATGTGATGCGCTACGGAGAGAAATGAAGGAATGGATACGTCTCATTCGCCGGGCTGCTATGGCTGAACATGAAGAGAACGGTCCATCAGAAATGAAGGCAGCTTTATCACAGGCGGAAAGGTGAATAACGCTCAAGTTTGTAATGCAACTCGAGATTAATTTTCTTACAGCTCACTGCTCGCAATAGCAGAAAGATTAAGCGACTGGAGTCGATGGAGAACGTTACCTCAGGAATTTATCAGATCTTTCGAATATTCTCAGCTTCTAGATAAATGCAGGACCGATCTTGAACACATTCTATCTAAACCGGCTGTATGCTATCTCTATTTTCTTGATGACAATTGAGTCCTGGAACAGATTGATGCAGCGTTGGCGAAGTTAACGGAAGTAACTAATAACACTTGGTCGCTTGGTACCGTGGAAGAAATATCAGGCAAGTTTCCAACCTTATCCAAGCCGCTATTCTTACCTTTCGCGTAGAACCTCCGCTGAACGAGGTGAACGAGTTGCAAGAGCAAAGTCAACCAGTTGGCGCAAACGAAGAATCCTCTCATGCAAGTCGTAATTCTATCCAGCCTTTGCGCATAGCTTGCCTTGTATTGGCGCTTAGTGCTTTCACTTGGCTCCATACTCTCAAGCTATCGCCAGAGGTTAGCCGTTGTACCCTAATGAAACTCGCTTTAATAATGAGACACAGTCCCATAATCACTTCCAACAGGTTGATAAGGCGGTTGTAGCTCAGGTGCGCCTAAAGTCCGACGCATTTCCTCGATATTAACGTATTTCCTTTAGATCATACAAGTCGAGGATGTGCGTTTTCAGACAAGGTATTATCTTGCCTTGGAACCGCTCACTTCTCTGATATCACATGGCAGAATATCGTCTCCAAATGAGAATATACCAGCCGCACCGGAACACTATTTCGGCCGAAGTGAAATCACGAGAATAATAATTGGAAACCTTACAGAGCAAAGCAGCGGTGAGACATATAAAGCCATTGCGCTTTCTGGGGGTGCCGGGATGGGAAAAAGTACCATTGAAGCCGCAGTCATTAATAGCGTGGAAATTGACTCATTGTTTGGGTCATCCCGTCATTGGTTGTTCTACCAGCCCGAACTTGACGTCAAGCATATGCTGAATTCCTTATCAAGATCGTTACCTCTCAATACTCGGTCAAACGATCCTCTCAAGGATATTATCTTCTACCTTCGATTCAACCGAGCTCCAATCATCATCGTCTTTGACAACTACACCATTCCGGAGAGCACCAGCGAAACAAAATTCATAGAGGATGCCTTCGGGAAACTCAACCAATTTCCCCACGTCCGCATGCTCTTGAGTACTCGACATTTGCCGCTGCCGCAAAGTATCCGCTGGCTACATTTATTGGTCCAACCTTTGTCGCGAGAAGCAGCGATGCAAACCTACAAATCCATCAGCCTTTATCATGATGATCAAATAGGCAATCTTGTTGAGGAACTAGGTTGTGTGCCGTTCGCCATTGTTGTCATGGCCCGACAGGGCCAACGCGGTGCTTATCCATCCGAATTGCTCCGCCGTCTGCGATCGGAACAAGAACCCGGCCTCAGCCAGATTGATACCGTCATACGGATGTCTCTGACATGCGAAAGGTTTACCGCTGACCCGGATGCTTTTACTCTGCTCTCCGTAATCGCGAAGCTACCAAAAGGAGCCCGTTACGACAGCTTGGCCCAAATAGCTCCAAACATCCCCAACCCTTTTAAAGCTGTGGACACGATTCTGGGGAGTAGTCTAGCAAGCCGTGAGGGCGCGTTTGTACAGGTGCACGCGCCTACGCGATCCTACCTCTCGCGAAGTCATATTCTAGATCCTTACTATCTGCGTTCGCTGCGAGCGTACTATTTCCAGCTTTGTAGAGATAGCGGACACGAATTAGGAACCGAAGAGTTCAAACGGGCTTCACAAGTTCTTGCCGTTGAACGGGAAAACGTTGAAGCAGTGCTACTGGAAGCATTGCATAGCGATCCGAGCACAGAGGCAATCCATGCTGTGCTAGGCTATTCAAATTTCCTCCTCCATGATTTCCCAAGCACTAAAGTTTTGGTCAAGGCCTTAGACGTCATAGAAAGCCGACCTTCACTTGACGCTCATGGTACACTGTTACCCCATTGTCTGCTAAACTATGGGGAACTTTTGAACCGTTTAGACGAATATGACAAGGCACGGAAAGTCCTGAAAAGGGCGGAAAGTATGTGGAACGGAACCTCCAACTTCAAAGAACTAGGCCATGTCCATTTCACCTATGGGCAAATCAGCCGTGTCCTGCTGAAGAGAACTGATGCCCGCAAGTCGTTTGTCAAAGCACGCGAGTATTTCGATCTGGCCAATGACCAAGTCGGCGTCTCCTACAGTTTACGCGGCTTGGCGCTTATGTCATTTTATGACGAGGATCTTGACAAGTCAGTTAGACTTCTGAAATATGCTGAGCAGCGGAGCAAGGGACACGAACCTGGCTTGGTTGCCACCGCTTTCGGCCTTGCGTGGGTTCTGAGGCACCAGAACGCGACACGTTCTGTGGAGCTCTTAAATAATGCTCGTGAAGCCTACACAAGATATGGAGCCCGGTTTCAGGCGGCATTGTGCACATATCAGATGGGAATAGCACTTTATTCAATGAAACTATACGAAAAAGCCACAGATAATCTCTCGGCGGCGTATGATGAATTCAACGCGTTGGGGACTTACGCTCAAATGGGCTATGTCCTAGTCCACCGAGTTGAGCTCGAGCGCCAGAGAGGTGATTTCGAAGAGGCTCTTCGTCTCAATGCAGAAGCGCGTTCTCTTTTCCAGCAGATTGACAATTACAAGGAGGCGGCACGCTGCGTCATATCTCGTGCACGCGTGCTCTCGACGATGTGTCAACTGGATGCCGCTCGGACTGAATATCGCAAGGCCAGCACCTTAATCATGCAGCTGGACAGAGATCTGAAACTATTGCATATGATTGATCAAGAGGTTCGTAGTTTACGTTGGATGTGTCTACCGGCTTGGCGAAAATTATTCCCATGGTAACATTACGCAAATGTATAGTATTATAAGTTCAAACTTTCTCTGCAATGCTTAGAATTTGAACCCTCCTGCCAGCCCCATCACGTTCGCTGGGTCGATCCTCTGCTTCAACGCCTTGAGCCTGTCGACGTTATCGCCATACATTTTATCCAATGGCGTATCAAAGATAGCGTAGTTGGGATATAACGGTGCATCAGTAATGTTTTGACCATCCGCAATCGCTGCGTCGCGGATACGAATTGCACTTCGCTTGATAGCGTTGAAAATATCGTTCTCGAAAAGATCGAGGGTCCATGCAAAGTAAATATTCAATGGCATGTAAACTTTATCCCGTGTAGGTGGATAGGCGGTTGGCTTCGTGTTGTGACTGAGAATGGAAGGAAGGAAAGTCTCAACATCATATGAAACAAATGGTGCGGCGTCCGGAACGAGAGCGCCACACCAGGACTACCAAAAGAAGGTATATCAGACTCGGCCTAAAACCATGCATTTGCAATGCTTACGATAAGTTCGTCATGTATAGTATCCATTACTGCAGCCGAATACTTGAGCAGAGGAACGGTATGGAAAACACCGCCGAGGCTAATCATAGGAATCACTAAATGCGTTCGTGGAAACGCAAGTGCCACTTACCGGACGTCGGCTGATATATTGCTGGAACTGAGTTGAAGGTAATTATACAGGGTTCTTGTGTCAACGTCATTTATCAGTGCAGGAATTTTGAGGAAGTCATCAAACAGCCCTGGCGGCGGGGTTGGATCATCGTAGAAAAGAAATTGTGTGACTACAGGCTGAAAGAATCGCGATGTGTAATTAAATAACGAGAGATAAGCTGGACGGTACCTCAGTCAAAATACAGTTATATCCAGAGATTATATTCGCTTTAGGATCAGTATTAGTTTCGCCGAACTTGATTACTGCTGCTGAAACGTCCGGAATTGAATCTTTTGTGTACGTAATTAGACCACCCTAATCGAGCTGTCAGTACATTAGTCTTAACAACGAAAAACATCATACCCAGACTAACGCCTGTGGATATGTCTTCATAACCACGCGGGTCACGATCCCCTTGGACAAGTCATTGTCATCCCCTTTTTCAGTATCGAAATTCTTACGAAGTTATTGAAACCACCCTGTGTACAGATCTGAGCAAGCTGAAGGATGATATTAAGGAACGGATAACCTTGAGACCAAAAAATAGCTCGGGATCGGATGCTTCTGTTACTGTTACTATATCTCCGTTCGGTGTCACCAACTCATATGCCGTGACCGTGTCGATAGCCAGTCCATATTGATTGGATTTCCAAGAGTATCCTAACGCCACATTTTGAATTATTGCACGTCTGGAAGATGCCGTTTACTCACCGCCACCTAAAACAAAGCCGCCCACGCCAATCCCCGTTACACGCCCTCCCAACACACTCACGTTGTACGGTGCCAAGGCAGCGTATACATCATCAAATATTAATCCTGTTCCAATGTCGGCCGTCTGGGATATGGGATCATACTTGACTTCATTAAATCGATACAAAGCGATTAGTACACCCTCAGATGAGGAGAAATTATGATTCGATGCATGACCACCGCTCTTGATCTGTCAGGAGGCACGTAAATATTCAGAGGAATAAAACAGGTAAACCGGCGTACGCCGAATGGAACGCGCATCTGGCCCATAATTTGCAGCTGAAGCAGAGTAATTAGTTGATTGCGGAGAATGACAAGAATTAAATGCACTATTTTCGCGACATCCTCCACAGTTCCTGGCTCAACCGTACATGTAGATTCCTGTGTACTAGATGACGCCCAGTGGTAAATGTCCTTCTCGTACATTGTCGTGCCTTTTGAAATTATCAATGGCGGTTGGATTATACACTCAAGTTAGAGCCTACCTGGATAGTATACACTGCTGTGGGAAGATATAGTAGACGAGATGGTGCTACAAGCGCGTGAATAAATATTGGCATCCCGGTTTATTGTGGGAATTAGTTTCGGGTAGAAGAACGAGGCTAGAGCCAAAATCAAGCTCGCGCCCGGGAGATGGCGAATGAGGAGGGCCTTCATGTGTGAAAAGAGAAAAGATCACTTGCTTTGACACCATGACCACCGAGTCTTTTATAAATTTGTCGCCCTCGGCAAAAACACGCGCCGACAACGTGCCAGTGCTGGTCTGAGCCTGATAAGGTCTGATATCCACAGCCCGATTGTCACGGTAGCAAATATGTTGTCACTAAATGACACGAGCTGTAGTTGGCTATTCTGTTCCTGAGATACAAGGGGATAGATTGAGATGCGACAGAGATTCATACCACGAATGGAATTGTAGCGCACATTTATTCAGTAGTGAAGAATGCACGGATCATACTGTTGTCCGATATATCTACGAGAGTGTACCTAAATCAACAAATTGCGAGAGCGGAGAATGCATGTCGTACTGCACGAGGCTCACCGGTCATTAAATCTGCGAGCCATCAGTTGCATTCGGTTATCACGGGGATCTGATTACGTATTAACAACGGAAGTCGCCGTGTGTATATGTTTTATGTGCCAGAGACCTGGGTACTAGTAGCATCCGGAACATTTGGAACATGTTGTATCGTGGGAAGCGCTCCGGAGATGTTCATCTTCCGCAAGCAGCTAATGTGCTCCAGCAACAATGGGACACTGGATTCTGGGACATACTGCACAGGATGGTGCCGGGAGAAGAGATCAGGGACTTAAGTTCTTCATGGCTATGTTGTAGTACTCACGTCTGAATCTTCCCACTTCAGCTCTGGCTATTCTTAATCCCACAGCATTAATACAATCGAAATGAGGCCCGTACTAAAGTGAAGAAGGCGGGGGATTGCCGCGTTTATTTTACGGGAACCTAAGCCAAAATCTATTGTTTGTATAATGACCAGGGTAAACCTTAAATTACACTCCAAGTTAGACTTGTCATACATTGCAGCGCTATCAGAATCAACGAAGGAACCAAGACGGCTTACTATAGTATGATATAGACTTCGTGATATTTATTCCTCCTTTCGATTCAACCTGCCAACGCCTTCAACAATTGTACGTCCAAAGACCGGAAAGGGCGTAGGACAAATCGAGCATGGCTTGAAAGTCGTAGGTATTCTGTAAAGAGGTTCGTTCGCTCAGCACGTTACCGTCACATCACGCTCTTCCACATAAGATGAAATTTAGTATATCGAATGATAAATATTAATCCCTGAGCGCCGTGCGACGGTCGTTCACAATTTCCATCCGCCCGCTAACCCCATCACATTAGATGGATCCACCGCTTGCTTCAATGCCTTAAGTCTATCGACGTTCCCCCCGTACATGTTTTCCAAGGGCGTATCGAAAATTGCGTAGTTGGGATATAACGGTGCATTAGCAATATCCTGACCATCTTCGATCGCTGCATTTCGGATACGGTTTGCGGTCTCCTTAATGGAGTTGAAGACAACATCATCTAAAACGTCAAGAGACCAGGAAAAGAAGATATTGAAAGGCTGGTAAGATATATCCCGCATAGGGGGATAAGCGGTCTGCTGTGTACCGTGCTTAAGAAAAGAGGGAAGGAAAGGTTCGATATTGTATGACATTATTGGTGCAGCTGCTAGAGTGAGATCGGTACACCGGGTCTACGAAATGAGATTTGGACCGAAACTCAGCGATAGCCGCGACTACTCACGAAAACTTCGTCCAGAATGACTTGCATGACTCCAGACGAATAGTAGAGTAGTGGAACGGTATGGAAAACGCCACCAAAACTAACCATAGATATCACTTAACGCATTCATTTCATAACAGTGAAAGTAATCTTACTCAACGTCAGCTGTGACATTGGTGGGGCTAAGTTTGGTATGCTCATGGAGGCTTCTCGTGCCGATATTACTTGTCAACGCGGGGATTTTCAGAAAGTCGTCAAATATGCCTTCTGGCTGGTTTGGTCCATCGTAGTAAATAATTTGCGTGATGATACTAGTAGCCTGGAAGCGAAATGAGGATCTGTCAACAATCAATAAACAGTATCAACAATACCTCAGTCGCGATGCATGTATATGCCGTGATTATGCATGCTTTAGGATCGGTATTTTCAGCACTGAACTTGACTACCGCTTCTGTCACTTCCGGGATTGCAAGTGCTGAATACTCAATTACACCGCCCTAATGAGGACGTTAGTAATCTGCGCCTTGTTAGCAACCAGGAGACTTACCCAGACCAACGTCTGTGGATATGTCTTCATGACTACACGGGTCACAATTCCCTTGAAATACGTTACTTTCACTCTTTGCCCGAACCGAGGCTCTTACAAAATTATTAAAACCACCCTAAATGCACAGGTATCAGCTGGTCAACTAGTATAAAGGAAAAGGACAACCTTGAGACCGAAGAAAAGCTCAGAATCAGACGCTTCTGTCACTATCACCACATTGCCGTCCGGTTTGACCAGTTCATATGCGGTGATTGAGTCGACCGCTAGACCATGTTGATTAGATTTCCAAGAATATCCTACGACATCATGAATATTACGCGCATCTAACATGTAATTTACTTACCGCCACCCAAGGCAAAGCCACCAACGCCTATTCCCGAAACTCGCCCTCCCAGAACGCTGACACCATATGGCGCCAAAGCAGCGTACACGTCGTCGTATATTAAACCTGTTCCGATATCTGCTGTCTTGGACACAGGATCATAAATGACGTTGTTGAATCGATACATGGCAATCAAAACGCCTTCTGAAGAGGAAAAGCCAGGATTGGCGGAATGTCCGCCACTTTTGACCTATTGAGAGACTGAGAAAGCACTACGAACAATAATTTAGAGACATACACCGAATGGAGTACGCGTCCGGCCTAAAATTTGAAGCTTACGCATACATGAGCATGAATGAAGCGAAGTAACATAACGATGCGTACGATCTTGCCAACGTCTTCCGCTGTCCCTGGTTCGACCGTGCATGCCGAGAATGCTGAGCTAGATCTTGCCCAGTGGTAAATGTCATGATTATAATGAACAGAATCTCAAAAGAGGTCAGGAAAACGCGGACATTGCCATTCTGGTTCAAAACGTACCTGGGTAAAAAACTTCGCTTTGAGTGGAGATCTCAGAAGAAATTTCGGCGCACACGTCTAGAAAGCTGTTACGGCTTTCCAGTGCTGGGGCTACATCGCTACCATAGATGGTGAACACCAGCGTCCCGACTATGACGGCCGTCGGGAGAAGGGTACGAAACATCAGGGAAACGGTGGAAAAGTTCGAGGCATCGCATGGCTATTCGTTCAAGTTGATTGACGTAAGCCAACATGACGACCCTTGTTCGGACTATAACAAGTTAGTATTACGTTATGATTGAATGAGGCCGGAGCTTTCATTTATGTTGGCATTGTGGACCCTGAGGCCTAGGGCGTCAAGGCCATTCACTTATTTCGATGCTTGGTGATATCACGTCGCATCCATGCTGGCGTCCAGTGAGAACTCAACAGCACCGTACGGATGATCATTATTGCCGAGCGTTGCGCATAGCGGGTAAATTGGACCCTGACAGGGGACGTAACTGTGTAAGATCGTGAGATAAGATTTAAATCTTACCCAGCAGCAGAGCCGATTATAGTCGTCACGGTATTACCGCATTGACTGTTTTCCAAACATCGCCTCTTATCCTCTGTAATGGTGCATATCCTAACACTCGACTTCGACCGAATGCTATGCCTTGTGGTTCCAGTTCAAATCGTCAAACGGCGCTAGNCAGAAGATGGACCGGTCCGGATTCTGTTTTGTTCTCCTACGCTATCGGCATAAGTACCTGAGCGCTGAGCGCTTGAGCTCTGAGTCAACAAGGACACAAGTATTTGTCAAATGACCGATACCGCATGTACGGACAGCCTTTTGACAAAACAACGCCAAATTGATATCATAAATTCACAGTGTTGCACGAAGATTCGAGAACGCTGAGCCATCGGATGATATTCTCCCGTGGAGAATTGAAGAACAATGATTTCCAGCGAAGACCTCCGAGTCCACAGATCGTGAATTCGCGATCTGGACTTGAAATTGAGAAGGTAATTTTGTCAAATAGGTAATGCCAGCACGTACATGACATTGGCGACGAGATCATGCTCGTAGACGACCATGCCCACAGCAAGGATACCTCCATCCTTGTCCTCGCCTGGACCAAAGGCGTTGATGGGGACGTCATTAGGTATGGACGGAAGGGCGCAATACTGGAGATCTCGGCAACTGGGGTGCGCAATACTAATCTGGACCCATAATTGACATCAACTATCTTTGTAAAGGCCGGCTGGAGCCTGGTCCAGGCCTTTTCACGCTTCAGCAGCACCTCGTAACGCTCTGCGTAGTATGGAGTTTGCAACGCGGGTTGTCTACAACGCCCGCGGCGTGACATGTAAGGAGATACTGCAAAGCAATTGAAGGGCGTATGAATGTATTGAATTCGTGTGACAACAGGGCGCAAGCCTTGACGCCGAGCGGATCGAGCTGCAGGAGCAGCTCGCGGGGCAGAGGGAGCATGTCTAAGAGAAGGGCAACCCCTATGTGCACCGTCACTGAACCATGCATTATACAAGCAACGCAACCTTGAAACACGCATGTCCAAACCCCTCATATCGTACGCGGTGAACAGCGAAAACGTGAGAAAGCAGTCTCATACGGATCAGGCGAAGTGTTGTGGGGGTCGAGATGGCACTGCAAGGTASGTAAGTCCAAATCAACCTCGCTTATATCCTAGAAACCTCAGGCTGAATTAAACAGAAACGCCCTTAGTATGAGGTGGTCATCCAGAGCATAGTAACGCACGAGCCAGCACATCGGAGTAGACGAACCATCATCAGCCAATTATCATATCTCTTCAGTATATCCATACTAATYACGTCGATATATTCAGCGGGGCCTTCAGATCCCCATTGTTCGGTTTCAAGTTCCAAGTTGACGTGATGGATTACAATCAACGACGCTTACAAACTTTGCGTACTGCGTTTCTGGATAGGGTGAGCCATTGTCGAGGGTAAGGCCGTCACTTCTGTTTTTCTCACCACAAAGTCAATTAGTATTGTGTGAGGAGTCGTATATAGAGCACGAAATGCAAACATGTATTGATGCAAAGAATCAAAATGTCACGATCAAGGCGTATTAGCTGGGTAATACTTCGGATTGACAAAAGCACCATCCTTGCCGCGGTCCAGTGCGTCGAGCTTCCCGATGTCTTCGAGTGTCAACGCAAAGTCGTAGAGTTGACTGTTTGAAATAATGCGAGCCGGAGTGTTGCTCTTTGGCAAGGGCACGAACCTGACAGACGACTGATAAGCGACCTGTGGATAACATGTGTAATGTTAAATGAACCCTACCCCTTTTGGAGAGACCAGCGGAGAACGATCTGCGCAGGGTCACGTTTATACTGTACGTAGGAATTGAGTAGAACACAATTTCAACAGCAGCGTCGCGCCAGAGCGGCTGACCTTGTCAGCCAGGGTTTTGATAACCTCGTGATCCCCCGCTGTACCGCGCATCACAGGACAATAGGCTTGTACCACAATTGAATGTTTCTGACAATACGGAACGATGATCCGATGCTGACAGAGAGGGTGGATCTAAAAGTAGAAACCAGAATGAGTTCTGTGGTGGAACAATTCGTCGCCAGCGCCGTATGTAATATGAGATCATGACGAAGCAAGACACCTGCAGGGACTAGTAAAGATATTCATGGACGTACTTCGAGTTGATTAACCGCTGGGCGGGGRAACCCCTCCGATTGGAGTTCTTCCAGGTATTCTACGTTACAGCCGATCAGAGAGACATCAAGCGTCAGAAGTCAGCTTCGAAAGTGTTCATAAGATGGAACGACGAACAAGTTCGAGACGCCGAATAATACAATCTTGCCTGCGTCTTTCAGTCCGATTAACTCTCTGTACATGGCAAAGCGTTTTTCCTTCTCCGGATGAGCGCCGTGGAGGAGTAAGAGATCGATAAACTCTTTCAGGGAGAGTAACTTGGGGTCAGGAAGGGCGTCTGATCCGTGGCGGAGCCGAAGGAAACTATACCTGACTGCAATGCCTTGAGTGATTCTGCGACTGTTTCAGAAACCTTGTCGTGCTTGTCAGGAGTGATTTTAGTCGCTTTTTTAGCTTATCGTTAGGCGAGGCGAACAACGGGACAAGTGGGTACTTACTGATGAAAAGCTCTTTTCTGTCCAATTTTGATTCTTGTATAGCGTTACCGATGTTCACTTCCGAATTCTCATACACACGGGCAGTGTCAATGTGTCTGTCGTAGGGCCGATGAGTATGTTTTATCATGGCTTTGGACTAGACGTGCCTGTAACCCGCGTCGAGAGCCGCCAAGACAGCGGCCTGGGTTGTCTTGTCGGTGCCAAACCCAAGGCGGGGCATGGTGATGCCGTCGACTGCTCAGATCAGAGTGAGTTGACCGGAATCCAAGAGATCGCATGGAAGGACCTGTCACAGTGGAGGTGAGGGAGAGAACCTCGGCCATGGCAAATCGATGAGGTCTGTTGGAAGTTAAACTTGAAGCTTGAGATTTTATAGCAAGTGATACCAATGGGTCGGCGCTCGATAACGTGATTCACTTACGACCAGCCGTCATTGACCGAATCYAATCGCGCACAATCGACGCCGTCAGGGCGATGGCTTCTAAGTCCACAGGTAGCCCGCACAAACCCGTGGAAAACACACATCCACCAAACACTTTAAAAGTCCGGCATACTACCAGTCGTTTCGTACATTTCCTCGAAGGCAAGTTGCTGGTCTAATAACCTGATACAAGTCACGGCCACCCTTTGTCGCCTCTACGTGTCTTCCTCACTCACACCATAGATTTTGGTCCGTCCGAACTAAGAATGCTATACTTTGCCGTCGTGGTGGTACCAGACCTTGAAGCAGAATTCGTGAGCAGACAACTCATGTATAATCAGTCAGCAACTTACCTCGTATTGACCGGCCGTCCAGCGTACTACGTGTAACAGTACCCCATTTACCGGATCTTCCAGTAAGCCACTCGATTCATCTGAGCCCGTTTTGGTGCGTGAACATCTGGGGTAAACAGTTCAGCGCCCATTTTGGCGGCCGTCGACATTGAGGTTGGGGGATTGAGATGCGCCTGAGCCGGCACTGGTGGACAACGTTGATGGTCATGGTCATGCTTGAATCAGTGTTGGATATCCCGCCTGCGAGGCAGGGGATTTATCCTCAAAGAGCGCATATAGCACCTGTAGTGTAAGGGAAGCGCAGTGTCAGACTCGAACTTCCTCCACAGGTTGAGAGTGTGACCAGGCGTTTGGGGACAGCGCGCGTGTGCTGAGTAAGAGGAGTATGTCGTCGTCGTCGGGCCGAGAAGAATCCCGGTCATTTTGGAACTACGTATAGGCAGAGGGCGTCGGTAGACGGTAATGCCATGCTCAGGCAAGGTGGAGGATATGGTGGTGGAGAATGGTGATAGAGAAGGTCGCAGTGTTAGCTAGATGGTGCTGGCGAGGAGCGTGAGTGATTTTCAAAGAGGTGAGAGATAACACTCACCGGTGCCATATCCCACAGCGATTGTGGCCAGAGCTGACATCACCAGAGCGGGAGCAAAGCAGACGAGCAGCCAAAGTATGGCTACGTGCAGAGTCGTAACGCACGAGCCAGCGCATCGGAGTAGACAAGCCAATATGCCAATACTCCTATATTGATATATTCAGCGGCGCCTGAAAAATGGGCCTAGTGCCAGCCACATCATTGAGGAGAGGCACGAACTTTACGTACTGCGCGTAGGAGCATTTCCGGATCATTGTCGTGGGTAAGGCTTTTTTTCTCACCAAGAATTGCGTCAACATGAGCGACGAACTAGGACCTAGCTGTAGTGCATCGCAAGCGGTCGTCTCGATGCAACCCAGATCTTCTGAGCGGGCTAGATGAATTACTGGAAGTACGCACGGTGACTGCATTGCGGGGAAATAGGACAAATCAATACGTACGCCGTGGCTAGTCATTACTCGAGCTCCATGTCCTGATGACTCCTACTTAGGTGGCATACAGAAGAACTTTGCTGAGCGTGTGTATCTGTTGTATATCCGCCGTACCCAAATGTATGTAGCAAGCTTATGAGCATGAAGCAAAGTCCAGCCACTGGCATGGAGTCCCTCCTCTTTTCTGCAAACCGTCTGCGTTTCCTCCCGCCGAACCCTGCCCCAAAAAACTGTCTGCAGCGGGGCAAACATATTTACAGGCATTCGTAAGCTGCATGCCTAGTAGACGATGTACTAACTAGCCGCAGCCAGCGTACGACAGAATGGCCAGTATCATCGTGATGAACTAAAGTATCACAGAAGAATCGTGATAGCAAATTTCGCAGTACCACACTTCGAAAAATTTCTTAAAACATATCAAAATTACCCAACTACGGAAGTGGTTTCGGGAAGAAAAGCTGATTCACGGCATGTAATTACGGTAATTGAAACCATTCTACTCAAAACTATTTTATCCTTGTAAGACTACTAGACCATCCATCATTCAAGAACGACTCCGTCGGCAATACCACACTAGATCAATCAATCCTGCAAACTTTGCGCTCGTCATTCCAAAGCGCATCTTCCGGACATTCCGGAGGGCCTGAGCGCCCAATTAATTTACCATGGGCAGTCTGTCAACGGATGAGCTTCGTTCAGAGGAATGGCCCATCAAAACTCACATAGCTACAATGGACAGGAATTGATGGGCGCGGGAGCTCATATTCGCAAATGAAGCTGTGATCCTCGATCACATGCTGCCCAGAAATCTTTGCTCCGATGATGTGGGGGCAACAGTAATCCTGCCGGTGAACCCCTCAGCACCCCGAGTAAATGTGCAATGATAGGGGGAGCGCTTACAGTCACATCGGGACGAGCGTTAGCCGCTACTTGGCCAGCGAGCGCAAGAGCAACGACAGAGACTACRGAGAGGATAACCTTCATTGGAGATAGGAGAATGAGTTGACTCGACGACGATGGGGACACTGACTGACTTTGGGCTCCCTTTTAAAGCCTTGCCGGGACCCAATTTTTGGCGGAATCTTTCGAATGTGACGTAAAGATTCCATCAATGCCTTGGTCAGGGCTTCGCGCGCACCAGGTCTTACCTCACACGGCCTTATATCTGGCTGGCGGTCATTTGTAATCATTGA
This sequence comes from Amanita brunnescens Koide BX004, assembly GCA_001691785.3. Taxonomy (NCBI): domain Eukaryota; kingdom Fungi; phylum Basidiomycota; class Agaricomycetes; order Agaricales; family Amanitaceae; genus Amanita; species Amanita brunnescens. The sequence continues at coordinate 14,307 of JNHV02000254.1, forward strand.
TTCTCGAACCGAAGTGGACGAAAGAATACCAGGTGGCGCTAGTACAGTTGCCAGTCGTGGTTTCCGACACACTTCAACTGTGCGACAATAGTCGAAACGTGCGTAGACATAAATGATGAYGCGGACATGAGACGCTAAACTCGAAGCCTAATTTGGTATAGCGTCTGATTATTTTTGTTCCGAAAACACGGATTGTACGTGTTCCCCGTGAACCACCCGAATTAGCTACAACTAATTTGTTATTCTGATTCCGTCTAGTCCATGTAAGGGCTGTTATTCTGTATGATCAACTGACTCCCTCAAGTCTCCGAGCATCCTCAAAAGTGACTCAATGAAGCACGCTATTCTAGTTGTCTATGTGCGCATCTTATCAAATGAAAGTAATTACCACCAACACCGGTCAAGGCTGATTTGGCGTAACGTCTTATTAGAAAACTTGCCGTGAGGCTCATTCAGTTCTCCTTTCTGTTAGACGCGCCACGCTGATGATGTGCAAGGCCCCGCCCGGCCTCTTCACCATGAGTACTATCCAAGTAAATGATATAAAGGCAACAATTGAAGCCCAACGAGAGGTCTGGACACACATGTATAACTTACACGCGCCCCAGAATAGAGGGCCGAGGGGGATGGGGATGATCGATGATGTGTTATAATTACTGCAATAGAAACTCGTTCTACTCAAGTGTCAAATACAAAGTTTATCCATTGCAAGACACCTAGAACRTTAATTCAACTTAACCCTACATGCCGATCGTGTCAGTGTCAATCTCAACTACGTGAAAACAGAAGGGAATCACCGGCACAGCTTTAGGGCAAGCTCGATTCTCGTACCAACCGTCATTCCAAACCGCATTCTCCAGGCATTTTGGGGCAGGACTCTGCCGTAATTCGCCATCYGCAGTCTACGAATGGGTGAGTTTTGTGCACAAAGAAGTGGTTTGTTAGAACCCACATAGAGACAATAGATAAGGTTTGACGGCGGAGGCGGGAGCCTATATTGGCAGTTGAACTGGCCATCTTTGTCCACAAACTGCGCAACGAGCTCTGCTCCCTCGTAGTCAGGGCAACAGAAGGACTGGTAGTGAAGCCATCAGCGCTCCCTGTGAATACGGAAGGTTARAGGGGGAACTTACAGCTACGGGAGCACTCGAAGGCGGAGTGCTAGCCACCGTTTCGCCAACGAGGGCAAAAGCAAGCACCGAGACTGCAAAGAAGAAAGTTTTCATTGGACTGACTTGACGCGACGAAGTCGGTGGGTCCCTGGCTAACTTGATGCTCCCTTTTAAATCTCTGCCTGGACCCGACTTGGACAAATTTYGTCGGAAACTTCCCGAACCAATTGCATTGGCATGCCATAAGTAATTACAAGAATTGCTGAACTGACGTGACTAAGAATAGCGGCGCTAGTACGGTTCTGGGTCCGGATCAATCAAGCCCTGGTCGTGGTGTCCAAGGTCCTGCCCACACTCCCCGCGGTTGGTTAAGTAGTTGGTCGAATGAACCGAAGTTATCCATTTCCCAGCAACCTCAAATTGTACGAAGCGCGCTGTTTTTCAACGGTAAACTAAATGAGTATTTCCCCTCAAGTTCAAATGAAATTGAGCGACAGCAGTTAAACTTGAAGCCTACTTCGGCATAGCACCTGATTCGAAACGTAAGGGTTACTATAGTCTGCGTGATGAATTGACTCAATGTGCGCTATGCCCCTCCGAGCATCCTCAAAAGTGGCTCAATGAAGAACACGATTCAAGTTTTGATATAATGGCTGAAGTGTCTGAGGCGGAGGCGTGTATTCGGTCAATGTGCGCAAGTCTCATCAAATGAAACTAATTACTGCCCCCCATTGAAGCTGTCATATTCGACTAAGGCTGATTTGGCTAGCACCTTACTCGAAATGAGCGTTGTTATTCGGAATCTAAAAGCGAAACGTTTTGCGTAAGGGTATATAGTATGTACATAGTAATTCACGCAYCACTTCAGCCTTGTGAGTTACATGAGGCTGTTCAGTTCTCGTTTTTGTCGAGAGGAGACGAGCGGGTTAATGTTCAACCCCGAATGTCAGTGAATAGGCTCACTTTAGACGCGCCACTGGCTGTGCCTTTATAGAAGCGGTGATATGCTTGAGGCTTATCTGAAAAAGGAAAACAGAAAACGACACTGCACTGCCACGYCGGATCAATCATCCCAGAGCTTTGAAATCGTTAGCTCGGCCGCCCCTGCCATATTGAAGCGAAGCTAGCCAACGACACTGCTAAACGACGCCAAGCAACGTTGTCAACAAGTTTGACTTCCGCCTCAGAAGCTCTCACCCAAATCACTAATGTGAATCGATGAATCCTAACAACGCTCAGCTCGGCGGTCTAAGCCAGCTTGAGACTATTTTGTCAGCCCAGACGATTTCGACATTTTGGCAGCCATCGGCGAGCAGTTCTTCATGTTCTCAGGTGTCAGGCTGTCCAACGCCCCTCCGCTGACACAGTGGCTAAGATAGTGCTGGTTCGACAAGAATGCAGCGGCGATCAATTCCTCTCATTTTGTCGTCTTCTCCCTATGTCTTGTGATCCRAAACGCTCGCAGGCAGGTGGGAGGAGAACCCTCTACTTACGTTGCAGAAATGTGGCTTAACTACTTCCAATCCAATTTAACAAAGGTTTCAAGCCATGGGTGCCACCATAGCGTTTTGACAGAGGACTTCTGAGACGTATCCGCCGCCCGCTGATCGATCGCGCTGTATTGGCTCGAATCACCTCCACCAACACGTTTTTCCCCCAGCTGTGTGCGTGAATACGTTGTCGCCCACTCGCCTTCCAGAGTCTGGCTGGAAAAATAGTCTTCCACTGACTTTCGGCCTCCCGCAGCAGGAGGTGGCGTTCCAGGTACGTACTTTACACATGCTCCGCCTAATTATATTAAGGTTCACGAAGTTCCATTAAATTTGTCATAGATTAATGCTGTGCGAGCGTTGTTAAGCATGACAGCTCGAAGAACAAGTAGGACCCAAGTCGCCTCCAGGACAGTGGCGATGTTGGTGCGCTTATACTTCATTTCAGTTCTTCTACCTCTCGTTTTTGCCAATTCTCCCAATGCCGAGCGAGATCCTAATAACGGCTACAAACAAGTATGCCAAGCTATCACCCACGCCATTTCGCATCAAAGCGCTGTTTTCTATCCTGGCGAGTGTTGCTCGGCGGTTTCCCACTATCGACACTAACCCTCTTGTTTGTTCCAGGCAGCGATGGCTACAACAACGATACCCTCCACTATGCTATCACTAGCTCGCAACAATCAGCCTGCTCAGTTGAACCTGGGAGTTCAGAAGACGTAGGAAAGATTGTGAGTTGTGTCGTCATCCTTGCCGAATGGTGTGCTGATTACCACCGATACAGCTGCATATTGTAGGACAATSGGGTAGTCCTTTTGCTGTGAGTTCAAGTTCTTCTCCGCCAAAAGCCTGTGTTGACCCAATGCTCTATCTAGGTCAAAGGCGGAGGTCATATTCTGAATCCCAACTTCTCGTCCACACCCGGTGTTCAGATTGCGATGACCCGCTTCAATGAAGTCATCTATGACTCTTCAACGGAAACGGTAGAATTTGGTTCTGGCCTCCTTTTCGACGACGTTTACGATGCTTTGGCACCGTACAACCGCAGCATCGCTGGTGGAAGAGTAGTTGGAATAGGGGTTGGAGGGCTTTTGCTCGGTGGTGGTGAGTAAAAATATCTTTAAATCTGGTTGTAACGTTGTCTTTGAAGGATACGCCTGGCAGACAAATCAATATGGTCTCGCAATAGACAATGTTGTTGCATACGAGCTCGTAAAGCCCAATGGGCAAGTGGTGAAGGTGACGGCACAATCGGATGCTGAACTCTTCTTTGGGCTCAAGGTGATTTATTTATTGTGTCCTATCGTCGACAACTCATGTTCACTTTTAACTAGGGTGGCCTTAACAATTTCGTAAGGGGTCTGAGTATGTACGGTGATGACTGGCTAAGTTGTGACAATTAGGGCGTTGTTACTCGCTTCACGTTGAACGCATTACAACAACCTGCAGTCTGGGTACATGTCATGTCTGTTTCGTGGGTAGTGGGCTGATACATCATTTCCAGGCTGGCTCAATCAGCTACCCTCCATCTTCTGTGCCAGAATTGACAGCCGCTTTCATTAAGTTTAGCGCCAATAATAATGACAGAAAAGCAAATGCTGCACCTCTATTTGTCTTCGCCAACGGCTCGGTATGTATTAAACGTATTGACCTCTAGATTCGCAACATGCTCATTCTCCACCTAGATCCTAGCCACTCAAACGTTGTGGTACAATGGTCCCAGCCCGCCCCAAGGACTTTTCGACGAATTTTTGAGCATTCCCGCTTTATCAAATGATGTTCACGAAAGAAGCTTTACGGATTTTTTTAGTTCTAACAACTTCAATGCTTTCGCTGGCCTTCGGTAAAATCCCTTTTCCTTTATATTTCATCAGATTGAATCATTGACCATCAGCGGGGTATCGAACACTGTTCCACTGCTCAGACACTCTCCAAAAGTTGTTGCAGCAATCCAAAATGAGACGAGCGTATGTTCTCACCTGATCAAACCATCACCTTTCGCTCCTAACCTATCATCAGTTCTGGGGTCAGGCTCTATCTGACAAATTCGGTGTCTGCCAGTACATCCTGGAGCCGTTCCTACCGTCCATCCTGAGCCACAATACGACACCGACAGCTTATCCTCCGACCCGTGACCACGTCTACCTACCTCTCAGCATTGACTTCCAGTGGTTAAATGCAACTTACGACAATGATTTCTATGATGCCATTCGTCAAAGTGCTGCACACATTCGTGATGTTGCGATTGAAGACGGTCAGGATATAGTCAATGGGACCTCATACCCGAACTATGCTATCTTTGGAACTCCTTTGAAAGATATGTATGGCGGAAATGTGGATAAGCTGCACTTGTTGAGGAAGAGGGTTGATCCGGATAACATTATGGGATTGACAGGTGGATTCAGATTTTGAATGAGCCAGACATTTGCAATGTAAATTAGTTTCTCGACATTTGGACATTATGAAACGGTCATTTAGAACATCTATGTGATGCTCACCCATCACCCAAGTTTTACATGCAAGAGGAGAGTGGGTGTGGCGGACCAGACATAGGAGCAGGTTGGTCAAAAGGAGTGCGGCGAGGTGCGGTGGACCAGACGAGGACGAAAGAGCGGTTGGGTGAAGTGGGCTATGACTAATCAGACGAGGGAGGACATGGAGCAGGTGGAAAAGAATGGGAAAGTGTGGCAAGTTCACTGGCAAGATATGAAAGCTCTATATGACGTGTGGATTGCAATTCTCATTATTATCACATGCCTTGCCGTTCTCCGCAGAGACTTTAAAAGGGGCCACACAGTCAGTGTATCGACATACTCTCATGTCTCTAATAAAGGCTTTCGTCTTTTCAGCCTCCTTCATTGCTCTTGCGCTCGTTGGCCAAGTGGCTAATGCTCAGCTTCCTCCCAATGTGACTGTAAGTTCCAGGCCCTCCCAATGCTGGTTCAGTTTACTCGGCGTGCTAACTGCCTCACCAACAGTATTACTGTTGCCCTGACATCAAAGAAGTAGAACTTGTTGGGCAGTATGTGGCTAGAGATCGCAGCTTCAACTGCGAATATAAACTTCTGTCTGCAGTCCCTCTCTATTGTCCTTATGTAAGTTTCGACGGGCACTTCTTCCTGAACAAAGCTTACACGTTGATAGACTGTCAAAGGCAAATTACGTGAGGGTTTAGGTGGTYCAGAGTGTCCGCAGAATGCAGTTCAGAATGACGACTGGGTCGAGGGTAAAGCTTGCCCAAACGCTGAGGTGATCCCATCTACTAGTATTTTCAGCGTTGACGCTGACACGATTGAYGTGTAGTTTTGACCAGAGTGCGACACTGCCGATCAAGTTATCCTTGAACGTTGGATGGTTTACTGTTTGGAAATTGATAACATACAKTTACATACTCTTTCGGAGCAAAATGCTTACCATTAGTAATTACATGCTGTGAATCAGCTTTTCTTCCCAACTGCTTCCACTGTTAGGTGATTTGATGATATGCTTTATGAAGTTACCGAAACAAAGTATTGTTCAACTGTATTGTCCAAATGTCGATGACGTAAATTACCATGCAAACATCTGACCCATCAAAACCTGAATCCACCGGTTAATCCCATAACATTATCCGGATCAACTCTCTTCCTCAACAAGTGCAGCTTATCCACATTTGCGCCATACATATCTTTCAAAGGAGTACCAAAGATCGCATAGTTCGGGTACAGTGGCGCATTGGCTGTATCCTGACCGTCTTCAATTGCAACATCACGAATGCGTGCAGCACTTTGATGAATGGTATCATAGAAGTCATTATCGTAAGTTGCATTCAGCCACCCGAAGTACATGTTAAGAGGGAAGTAGACGTGGTCACGGGTCGGAGGGTAAGCCATTGGTGCAGTATTATGGCTCAGGATGGACGGTAGGAACGGCTCAATGGTGTATCCGACAAATCCGATTTTGTCAAGTAGAGCTTGACCCCAGAACTGACGATGTGTTGGTGGAAGAGTAATAATTTAGCAAGTTAATAACATATGCTCGTCTCATTTTGGATTGCCGCCATGACTCTTGGAGAGTGCCTGAGCAGTGGAACGGTGTGAAATACCCCACTAATAGGTGAAGGTTCAATACGATCAAATGTCTGTATAAAGGATGATGAAACTTACCGAAGGCCAGCGAAAGAATTGAGGTTGTTAGAACTAATGAAATYGGTAAAGCTCCTTTCATGAACATCATTTGATAAGGCAGGAATGTTCAAAAAGTCRTCAAAGAGCCCTTTGGGCGGGCTGGGACCATCGTAGTACAACAGATGCATGACTAGGGTCTATGTAAAGTATAAGCACATAAATCTACAGATAATGGATGAGATCATTTCAATACGAACCGAGCCGTTAGTGAAGCTATATAAAGGCGAAACATTTGCTTTTTTGTCATTATTGTTGGCACTAAACTTGATGAGTGCRGCTGTCAATTCCGGCACAGAAGATGGGGGGTAGTTGATCGCACCAGCCTAGAAATGACATATCAATGCACTACCCACGAGACAGACGTGACATGTACCCAGACTGCAGGTTGTTGTAGTAAAGTGCGTAACGACACCCTAATAACAGCTCAGCCACTCGTCGCTGGGTATTCAGGCTCCTTACAAAATTGTTAAGGCCACCCTAGTTGAAAGTAAACGTGAGCTATCAATGATAGGGCATGAGAGATGAATCACCTTGAGCCCAAAGAAGAGTTCAGCATCTGATTGCGCCATCACCTTTACTACCTGCCCATCAGGCTTGACAAGCTCATATGCGACAATGGTATCTATTCCGAGACCATATTGATTCGTCTGCCAGGCATATCCTTCGAGGACGACAATACTTGAACCAGATTTACTATATCAAGGATACTTTCACTCACCACCACCAAGCAAGAATCCTCCGACACCTATTCCAACCACTCTCCCACCAGCGACGCTGCGATTGTAAGGCGCCAAAGCATCGTAAACATCGTCGAAAAGAAGACCAGAACCAAACTCCACCGTTTCTGTTGAAGAGTCATAGATGATTTTGTTGAACCAGGTCATTGCGATCTGAACGCCGGGGGTGGATGAGAAGCCAGGATTCATGATATGACCTCCACCTTTGACCTGGATAGCACGTTAGATTGGTACCAGCTTCGGAGGGAGAACTTGAACTCACAGCGAAAGGAGTATGTGACTTTCCTATGATCTGCAGCTGTATCGATAACGATCAACACAGCATTCATCGAGAACGACGCTACTCACAATCTTTCCTACGTCTTTGGCAGTCCCAGGTTCAACCGAACAAGCAGATTGTTGCGAGCTAGTGATAGCCCAGTGGAGTGTATTGTTGTTGTAGCTTTTGCTACCTGGGATGAACATGAGCCTGAGGTTCATTGATAATGAGGAACTGCCGAACAGCACCCACCAGGATAGAAAACGGCWCTTTGGGACGAAATAGTAGCAGACATAGCTTTGCATACATGCTCGTAGCCATTACTAGCTTCTCGCTCGACATTGAGAGGATTGCCGAAAACGAAACTAGGTAGGAAAACTGAAACGAGGTATAAGCGCGCCAACATCACAATTGTCCTCAGGGCAAAATGAGTTCTACCTCGTATACTTTATATGTTCATGAGTATCGTTCTCGTGATGCTGTTACGTACCATGGTTCGCACAGCATTAAATATTAAACTTTGACGAAATGAAAGGTTGATGTCTGAACGTTGAAGCCTGATTCTATAGTTATGCAGAGCATGTGCAAAGTAAGTTACTTTGACTCACAACCAGCTACATACGTATTCGGATACCATTGTGGCACCTGTGACTTGAAGCGACTGGAAGAATCAAAGCTGGAAGNGAGCCATATTTCAATGAATCTCCGCTCAGTCTTGGCAGATCAATATCAAGCAAGTGATCTTGACGTTCTATACCCRCCCRRACTTTTATGTTCTTATTACTACATAACTCTAATTATTGCTGTTTGTCTGTTTCATGATACCAACTACAGTTAGATTGAGCATTGGTCTCCCCGAATAGACGGGCAGGACAAACATTTCTGTCATCAGGTGAAGAACGAGCTCAAATTGACATAAAACAAGATTGTAGCAGACATGGATAACTTTGACAAGATCTGGAAGGATTACAAGTAAGGATAAATACAMAAGGCTGGTGTTCTGATGGATGGGAATCCCAAAGACTTGAAAAGTGTTCGGGAATCGCGCCCGGATCTTATACCAGGACCCAGGATATCTAGCACTACRAAGCGCGATGATGCGATGATAATCATAACGGCGCAGCTGGGAGACGAGAATCGGACTTGGTTCAGCGAGAGTTCTGGTTCCCGCCAGGTCACCGTCGCTGACTGGCACAGCATTGATATCCTTGTAGATAATTGGTCACGACGATGGGTAGCGAGCTATTCTGGCCTGGATGGTTGGGTCGAAGCGACCCAGCRGGTGTTAGGCGTCTGTCGCTTGCATGTGGTCGCCACCTCGGACGCTTGTAAAATTGACCATGTCAGCATTCATAACAATATCAATGCCGGAGACAAGAAACGTACCGGCAACACTCAAACAAAGGTACTGATATACAAGCCGAATGTTACGGTCGTTAAAGATAGTCAGGTGGATGAACCACAAATGCAGCTCTGCATCATAGACTTGTCGATAACGTCCTTG
>JNHV02000255.1:0-23589 GCA_001691785.3 Amanita brunnescens Koide BX004
GCGCACGATTTCCTCTATTGGCGTAGAAGCGGTGGATGACGAAGACTCGGAGGCCAGCGTGTCTGAATCGTGGGGGTGTTTGGGTTTTTTGTTCAACAGGACGGAGTTGGCAAGTGCGTCATCCWTTTAGAGTAGATGAGATCGTTAGGAGAGGCGTTGGAGGACGGTTTAGTGGATCGTCTGAGAGGGCAAGGACACGAAGTTTTTCAATAAAAAACTGGTAGCGAAGGAGATAGTCGGTCCGGGAAGACTGGGCATCCATTTCAAGTGTCAACATTCAATAGTTGTGGTTGGAGAGAAGGCGGGGATCGTAGAAAATCCCAASAGAAATGTCTATGGTGGATGTTAGAGTGCATTCGAGAGGAAATTTAAACGTTACCTGTAGGATATTGTCGGGATGGTCATCTCTGGAGCGAATGACCCCTTCCACTGGAGCGAGTTGACCGGTGATATTGGGAGGGACGACATATCTGGCGCCCAAATGAGTTTCCTTCGTAACAGGAAGAGGTGTGTGTGTGAATCATGATGGTGCTCTCTGGAACAACGGCAGAACTGCCAACTTCCATGTCCGAGTCGTGTCGGCGCAAGGTATCCAATTTTGAGTCGAGAGTCGATTAAGGTCGTCTGGAGCTTTTGTAGGACAGGGTATTTTACTCAATGTGCTTGCGTAAGATTGTGCTGTATGCAAACCGTCGACGACCGAAGAACAGCTTGGTCGCTCACGGCGCGAACCCGGGTTACCGCGTTCTTCGCGAGCGCAACCGCAAAGCGCCTAAGAACTTAAAACTGCTCTTCATTCGGTTGGGGATACCCCGCCATCTTTCCGAATCCCCGCCCCGGCCAACTCTTCTTGAAAGTCATCTGCAGTATGGAACTCTACTTCTGCTAAGAAACAGTATCKGGTGATCTATTGCTAGACATCCGTCCATGGCGATTCAGCGACTGGTGGTTAGATGCTGAATGGACGCTGCAATGATAGTCTTTAAGTCTGAAAGCAGCACTAGTTCAAGAATACAAGTCCCCGATTCTCGACTGTTACATATGTACAGTAGAAGAATGTGTTAGAATACGGAATTAGCAGGAGCGTGTTCCGACCATCGAGTTACTTTGATTTTGAGCGGAGTGAATCGATGCAAGGTCGTGAAGGGTAGTAAACGTATATCAAGTATGAAGACGGTGCAACATACTACTCTACTTCCAATACTGTGCCACGCTGCACACTTCCCCACCCTAAGCACACGGCGTCAATAAAGAGTGTTCATGAGAATGTTCAAGGYACTGACCAACGAGACGCCAATGTTTCTCGATTCGACGAGAAAGCGCCACCTTCTCACCAATCTCGGTACAAGCGGGTGATGTTAGCTGAATTTTCGCTAAATCTGCCTTGACACTCAGCACTCGACCACCGGTAGACGTAGATCCAATGTTGATGAGCAAGAGCTCGTTCTTGACAAGTTTGGAAACTTTTGTCTGCTTCTTATCCTCAGTCTTGACTCCGAGTAGGCGACGAAGGAGGAACAGATTGATTTCGAGCTCTATAAAGATCATGTGTCAGCGGCGCACTTCGAAGTGTCGATAGATTTACCGGTGTAAATCTTTGGAAGCTTTCCTACGGCACCAAGCACTTGGCCCACTAGTCGATCTGCTCTACATAGAGTGGGGTCAATCTTTGTACCAACACCAATTAGTCCTCCAGGAACAGCAAAAGAGAGAAGGTTGTTTTCTGCATGAAGTGACATGATCCTGCTGAAGATGGGCTGGCATTTGGTACGGCCTGCAGTATCCTTCGTCACGATACCAGGCCGGATTTCAACTTCTTGTCCTAACTGGAGGACACCCGTGAGGATCGAACCACCAGCCACACCYCCTTTAAGTTCGTCTACTTCGGCACCTGGCTTGTTGACATCAAATGATCGAATAACAATCAACTTGGGGTCAGAGATGAAGTCGCGCACGGGGATAGGGATACGTTTCACGATGTACTCGTTGACGGCATCAATGTTATATTTCAGTTGTGCGGAGATGGGTACGATTGGTGATGTTTCGGCGACCGTTCCTAATCAACTTCAGGTTGCAGATCAGGATGAGATAGCAATCACACGACGAACCTTTGACGAATGCAGCGATACTCTTTTGGTGTTCCAGTGCTTGTGCTTCCTTTATCAGATCGACTTTATTTTGAAGGATGATGATATGTTCTAGCTTCATGATTTCCACGGCAGCGAGATGTTCCGAAGTTTGTGGTTGGGGACATGTTTCATTTCCAGCAATGAGAAGCAGGGCAGCGTCCATGACGGCAGCACCGTTTAACATAGTAGCCATGAGAATATCGTGTCCAGGGCARTCCACGAAGGAGACATGTCGAACAAGATTCATGCGGTGATTGCATCCCGGTCGCTCACAAGGTGGATGGTCCTCCTTATCGGAGCGATATGATCTGTAGCAGCCTGGCCGCGGGCACGCGTCGTTTTCGCATTTGTAAATCTGCGTAATGATAAATGGACGAATAAGGGATAGGCCTTGGCTCGCACCTTTGCATTGGCATAACCCAGCTTGATCGTGATGTTCCGCACTAGCTCGTTTTTGAAACGAACGGTTTGCACACCAGAAATGGCTTTAACAACCGTCGATTTACCGTGAGCGACATGGCCAATGGTACCTATCGAGGTCTATTAAAGTTGGGCGTTTACGAGTGAATGGAAGATGCACACCAAGGTTTATTGTAGCCTGAAGGATTATCAGAGACGTTTCTCTAATATTGCTCATCGAGAACTCACCTGTTTTGAGATGACTTCCGGGGACAGAGGAGTCAATTTTGTGACATCTACATCGACCTCTGGGATCGCATCGGCTATGGGCTCGTCTTCCTCCTCAGAGTCAGATGCATCTTCTGGTTTCTGCCGTGTCTCGTCGCCCGACATTACGGTGATGACAGTAGTGAAGGTCTAACAAGTGATATCTAATGTCGCTCGCCCGATTAGCATCAAAATGACTAGCCCATTCCCACGCTAATCTCTGGCTACCGCGCCAACATGTCTCGCTGGAGATGCGCTGTGAATCCAAGCGTGGAATGATGAGGAGTGCCGTCAACAATATTTGCACGTGCATACATTCAACTCTGGGAGGCGACATCCGCGACGYTCACTCCAATCGTCTCGCAAAGTGCATACAACCTGTCCTTCAGCATTCTAGCATCTTCCATCGTCGGCCTTAGCGTGTCAGCCTTGTGCCCACTCGCGGTCATACCCGCTAGCATATCCTCTAACTTCTCCATCTTCCACTTCTCCGCCAGCTCCTCCTCTATATCGATGTCGTCGCCTTCTCCGCTCTCAAGATGTTCTCGAGCGTGGRCCTCTGCTTCGAGATCAGGTGGGGCAATATCAGAGAACCTGATGCTTGCAAGTTGCGCAGAGATGTCTCGGGCGTTGGCCAATGTTGAAGGCGGTGATCCGGAAGATGCCAAGAAACTGACAAGTGCTGACGCAACGCCGCGAAGTATTCCGAGCTCACGACCCAAAGGCGCGCCTACTTGGGCGAAACCGGCATCGAACCCCTCTTGTAGTGCTGATTCTTTGCCTGTGGTGATTCCTTCCCGATAGCCCGCCTGTACAAGGTAGATTGCGTCAGCTTAAGTTGTTCYCGGAACTGGATAGGGTTAACGCCACGCTAAGCATACATTTGTGAACCCGGACTCTATTTTGRACCATTCATTTGCTCGAACGGTACTGAGATCGGCCTCGTCGGCTGCCCAAGGTGAATCCAAGTCCATAATCTCCTTTGTTTATCGTCCACGCCCGCAGGTAAACAGGGTCTCACTCGGGACCAAACAAGCCGAGGTAATTTGGAACTCCGAGTCTGCGCGACATATAAACGCTATGAGTCTGCGGTGACGACTTTATTACCATGGTTAGCGCTTTATTCAAACACCTGGTGCTATCACCCGCTTTCAAAAGGCCGCAGCTACCTCTCACCATACGTGTCACTCGGGCACGAAGCTTTGACTTGCACGTCAACCACTCRTATCGTTTCGGCAGGCTACTCGCAAAGGAATACTGATTATACTCTGAGGAGAACCACACCTAACGAAAACTGCTCAAATCTTAATGCTTGATGACTCCTTGATGGAATTATACCGCTTTATTCTTAACCKTGCTCCTTGCTTTCGTTCACCTTCTTTACCTCTGTCCTTGATGATACCATGAAAYGTACTAGCATTATCCTGCACACTTCCCTCTTTTCCGTTGCGTGTTGCATCAAAATCGTCGCCGTGAGTTTTCATTCACGTTTGCCGTCGAAGTCGCAATTCCTACATGATCAATAGGTCACAGTTGATCTGGATGGCGACCAATATGCACCCTCCAGAATCTCAGCACCTTCTAACAGCACAATAAGATTCCTATTTCCTTCGAGGTAGTTGTTATGTTCGATGGTCAAACAACTTGCCACTAACAAATACAGTTTCCACACAATCGTCCAATCTACATTTGACCGCCCCTGYACTCCCCTACCCGGTGGCTTTAATAGTGCCTGTGGAAACCTCGATGCGAAGGGATGGGACCTGCACGTCAGAAATAGATCTCAACGTACGTCTCCATTTTAGCAAATCGCTACGGGTCTTACAAGGGCATAGCTCTATGGTTCTTCTATCACGATGTGCTTAAACCACATCACTGTGGTGAAGGCACAGTTGGGTAAGTCGGGATCCTATACTTTGTCAATACGTCTCACAGGAAATATAGTGTCATCAATTCCCCAAGTACATGCAAGTACGCGGAGTTCCTGAGGGCAGCCGGGAATAACGATCTACCTAAAGTAATTGTGTGCCTAACTTTCATATATGCGTGTCTGAGTATCTGATTTAGCCCGATTTGACCATGACTCCATCGACACAACCCACAGGCACGACAAGTAATTTGCCAATAAGTTCACCGACGTCACACACACATTTATCTCAGTCAATGACTTCGACAGTCCCTTCGCCTTCACCATCTCACCCACAACGAAATACAGGTGCCATTATAGGAGGCACTATAGTTGGTGCCTTTGCCGGCATTATATTACTTGTCGTATTTGCCAATACCACATTTTTGTTTTATAGATTGTGGAAGAGGAACAGTGACCCTAAAAGCCGACGAGGGCCGCCGCCGGCAGCACCCATCGAAAGGCCCCCAGAAAATGCACTACCTGGCCTCGTCGAGATGACGACGCGAGGGTCCGTTCCAAGGGATGGAATGCCCACATATCAGCGCATGTCATCCCATGGCACTCCTCTCAATAACGCTCAGGATGCAAATGCAGCTTCACAACCCTTAATGCAGGAAGTGATAACACCTGATCCACCCATGAGAAGGACGACTGTCCGTCTTTCACRGTCCCCCACGCTTTCTCAAATCGACATGGCTAACGGGTCCCTTCCAAATACCCCACCTAACTTAAACCTAATTCCACCAGACCCATTCGCCAGCATGAGGCAGCCACTGCCCACTCGCTCCTCTCAGGACCAACAGGAGCCCCACATATTGCAACGGGCTCAAAGCATACTGGAACACACGCTCAGACAAAGCCAGTCAGGCAGCATCCCTCGGCTAACACAGACAACGATTTCAGAGCAAGAAATGGAATTCATAGCACAGGAGGTCATGACGTTTATCCTGACAGACTCCGCGCTTGTGGAAAGTCCCTCTACTTACTCGTCCCCACCTACTGGTCTGCGGTCCCCTACTTCGGAGCATAGCCGACGTTCTCAGATCTTGAGCTGTATGCAACGATCCCCTACCCTAGGAGTTTTGCTGCCATTACAGAGACAATTGTCAAGAGGTAGTTCAATGGAAGGGGGATAGGCGTGCTCACATTCGCCGCGCTCTTTCCAGACTGTATAGATGTGACTTCTCAACGATAGTTCACTCAACGATTTTTACAGTAGTCCACTTTCTGACCTGATGCAACCAGAATCCTCATTATTAAGGAGTAGTTTAGCATATAACTGTATTTCAATGAGCATATGATGTATTCTAGTATCACAACTAAAGACAAGCCTTCTGAGTGTCCTTGATCCACGATTCTTCAATGCATCCTTGGGGAATCTTGAATGGTGATACCCCAAGTTTTTTTGCAGCTGTTATGGTAGCAGGTGCGTGAAGCACTGATCAAACTTTACGAGATGGCACGACTACCGGGGGCGAGAAAAGGGTTGGGGCGAATTAAAACCTCTGTTAAATAACCTGAAAGTAAACCTGAATCAACTTAACCTATAGAAAAAGCTACGCTGCAAACCAAGCACTGGCTCGTCAACGATTTAGAAACCGCCTATTATAGACCCGCAAGCACCCACAGTATCTCAGTCAATGTCCATGAAGTYTTGCCTCTCTGGCGGAAGCAGTGGACGCTGCAACTTATCTGGCTTGCTGCGGACTTTATGAACACGAGGCTAAATGCAGCTGGAACTGTCCGCGCTCATATACGAGTGTCGTCACGTCAAAAAAGACATGGTCTGACTACGGGAGAGTATCCACGCTCCCTTGAGGAACAGCAATTGCTACATCATCAAGACCCGGCACCATCGCTTATTTTCTCAGCGCCGGTTGAGAAGCTTTGAGAAGTGACTGTTATCCGAAAATGGGCGCGTTGGCGTTGACCTTGTGTTAAAAACCCGTGGAAACTCGCTTCTCTTGGGCGGCAAGGGAGATGCCGAAAAGGGCCCTTATCAATTTGAATGTGAGCGCTGTTGACGTATGCGTTGCGGAGATGATGCGGAGAAGGAACAAAAAAAAAGACAGCCACGTGTGTGCGCAAAACCTGTGCAGACTTCCTCATGGGTATCACAATGTCTGTGGGGCTCGGCCCGCGGCAATGATCAACTCGCTTTGCGTGAGCTTGCTGCTCGGGCGAATTCTTTGTACATGCAGGGCAAAAAAGGGAACCGAATTGTGCCTCAGAAGGCAGCATGCACCGCCGACTAAACTGTAAACGTGCGTATTAGGGAATACATCGAGCGGAAAAACCCAAGGCCCGAGTTCCTCGCATCGGCTGCAATGGAGAATTTGATAGACGGCGTCCTTGAGAGGTACCTGTGCAAAGACCTTTATCAATGCCTTGAGTTGTCAGGAACAATGACAGGTTTCGGTACTCGCGGAAGCCCATCTTTCAACTTTTACATCGGGGTGGTGATGCGTGTGACCGATACTCAAGCTGAGACATCCAATAAACGATCAAAAAGACGATCAGATCGAGCCAAACGAAGGACATGGATTAGGCTGTGTTTACTTGAAGTATTTGAGCGAAAGCAAATTTTGAAGACATACATGCACATGCAAAGTAAATAAACATTTAATATTGTTCATATCCATCCACCTACAGCATTTAACAAAAGATATCACGACTGGCTTACGGTGGTGACTACTACAATGATTTTGCATCAGACTTGGTGATGAATACATGCATTTTACTTACCACTGTTGGATTTGATCCAGGTTCTTGGTTAACTCCTAATGTACTCGCTCCCATTGCATTCGCTGCCAATCCTCCAAGACCATCACGTCCAGAGGTACCTTGAGTACTGGCTGGAAGCGGGATGCTAATGGCGATACTTGTGAATGTCGAAGTCGTAGTAGCTCCAGGAGTGATTGCAGTTTGAGTGCCCACTGGCGCTACCGTTGAACCCGTACTATTGCCCTGAGCCTGCGGCCCAGCCGACGATGTAGACAGCCTCTTGTTGCTTTTATGGCCTACGGTGCCGCCAACGGCGCCGCCTACCACAGCACCAATGATCACCAAAGCGACGATGACGGCGATGAGTATCTTGCCACTCGTTGTCGCCCAGAACGGTGTATCCCTGCTCCCTTCCGACTTTTCACGGAGAAGATCGTACGAGTGAGATGATTTCCCAGTAGACACAATGTTTCCTTGTTCCATGTCTGAGCCATGTGGGTGCGAAAGCGATGGGAGCGCTGGCGCTGCAGCGCCGGGAGGCGTTGACAAAAGTGGACTTGTATGTCGTACCGACTTATGTCTCGTAGGGGTGACCAGAAGGTCTGGGTTATATCCCTCCTACATACGTGCGAGAGAACATCTGATCAGAATTCAACCCTGATGAAATACGATTGTTATTCACCTGTAGCTGCTCCCTAGTTGCTGCCGGAGCCTCCCTCAGGAGACTCTCGTCATAACTACCACCAACGTTCATGGGCAGTGAATAACACGAGGGAGAAGGTGAGAAAGAGGGGAGCGCTCAGGGCAGGGTGGAGAGGAGGGCGAGAATGAACAGCCACATTGAGTAACTGACATGATGGCCGAACTGTTCTTGCCAATTTTCTGGTGTTTCATTCCCTCCGCAATCAATATACAAGTATAATCAACGCGCTCAAGCTGTGCTCAAACTCCCTAGCGAGCGCCTGTGACCAGAGCTTCTAAAGCCGGGTCATCCCATCACTCTACTCATCCTCGGATCCAGCCTGCCGTGCAATGGTTCCATCCAAAACTTATTCGCGATCACGAATAACGTATCCAGGACCAGGATCGCAGTCAGCGTCGCCCAGCCTAGCCACGAAAATGCCAACAACGCAGACAGCACCTGGCATTCTCGGTTCTGCAGGCACCCTGATAGTGTCCCCCAGATTCCCTGAAAAAATGACGTTTAGGCGCAGACAAGGGAACTATTCATGACGCTCACGCTAGCATCTGCTGCGCCGACTATCCAGAAGATCCACAAGATGGCGAGACTGATGATCTCTTCCCGGAACTTGGACACATACTTAGTCTCGACCCGTTTATGAATACAGTAAATACTGTATCATATTGTCAACCTTCTTCTTGGAGTGGAATGTGCGAACTTACATATACGATGCCCAAGGTATGGTTATTAATGCAGTGACCAACAATTCTACAATAATCGGATCTGTYCAGGTACTTGGGTTAATTCCAAGGCTGAACAGCAGATCTGTAGCCTACCATAAAACTTCAGATCCACTGTCGTAAAATTCAGCCGTGCACAGCACAGGCAGAACAACACAAACGAGAATAAGACCTGGTTGACGTGGTTCAGTTTCTAGGATATCGATTTACAATGGACCATACCAGAATGGCATACAGGGGAATACGCAGTCGAAGCACAAATAACATCGGAAAAGCTGGAAAAATGTCGTTCACTGATATACGTGGGGGAGTCGTCTGAACCAACGCGTGTACGCCTTGAGTCCGGCAAGATTACTAGGTCTGTTTGCCTGAAAGAAGATAAAGGTCAACTGCGGCGAGAACTGCGGAAATACAAGTCAGAAAGATRCAGGGACTCAACGAGACTCTGACCTGATATATGCTGAATGTCCGTTCTCGTAATTACATGAGCCGAGTTCATGGACGTCACGAGGCTGCCTCGCCCTTCTGGCGCGATGTAATTACCATATGTAGATCAAAGCATGGCACTCGGCGTGCGACATTCGAGCGGACAACAAGGCTATGGCAGTGAGGGTCCGAACACCAATACCAAGCCAATGTTCTTGTGCACTCAACACCACGGCCGAATGCGCTTGAAGGCCTCCGTTGGTATGGCATCGACAGCACAAGCTCTCCAGAACGTGCCGCTCAAGGTGACGACACTTTGCATGCAGCTAAACACAAGGCTGTCTTTTTTCATCTCATGTGCGGCGCGATGATCCTAGTTGCCTATCAACATTCGTGGCTTGAACACTGCTCTTCGCACTAATATATGTCAACTGGAATCCAATCAGTGACAGCAATATCTGAATTCCCGGCGCGGCTTCGTTCCCTTTTGCCGCCTGCGTAGAGCTTTGGTAGTCGACGAACTCGTTTGCAAGTTGCAGTCGGGAGTCTGGATTGGCGGCTGGCGAAGACCGTGAGCTTTGTTTTTCTCCCAGGAAAATGTTACTCCGAAGCGATAAGCGAAGCTGACTATCTTTCTCGTTGTTCGCCAGCCAGACTTCGTTCTTAAATAGTGTATCAGATGAGTTGAACCGGTCACGACCACCATTTCTCTAACAACAGTCCTACTAGTCATCGATTCGGACGTTATCTAGGGAGACATAAGCCTTCACTTGTAGGTGCACCTCAGTAGCTTCGGTCAAGAGATTCCTATCATAGCTGTGTCGATACCGGTCTACGATATCTACGCCTTAGTGCCCCTCMGATCATAGATCTTGTCCAATTTAAAAACGGCAAATGTTTTCCTGCGCTTGCCATACTACTACTTGCTGCCTTTCGTAGAGTGATAGTCAATACCACGACTTGTTCTGATCCATGACGAATTAACTTGCCGAGAAACGATGGATGGTGCTTTTGAGTGACTACCAATGTATAGCCTCACTTGGAGCAAAGTCATCTGTTCCAGTTCTGTTCCTTGGAGCCTCGGGAGCGTCAGATTGACTGAATTGACTGATTGGTCCGTTGAMCTTGAATGTTGATCAACTTTTCCTTTCCAAGAATAACATGGGAAAGACTATCCTTCGTTCTTATCCTTATCTACCGGGGACATAATACAAATTGCCAGTGACACTTGGTTAMTTTACATATTTTCGTGAAGTAATYTCAATCGAAACCATACGTGTCAAGAAACATCGTGATACATCGAACAATATAGGTAGTGCACACAACTGTAACAAATCTTAATCGTTCAGGCTTATTATTACCTAATGTCACGAATATCCTCCGGAACCTAAACCGATGCTGACGAACTTGAGCTTGGAACAACCGTCACTGTTACTGTAGTGGTATTCAAGTTGGCGGGCCTAGTTCCAACGCCTCCAATTGGGAATGATACGCTGGCTGACGTGTCGGATAAGGACGACAATACGATGCTGGTAAACATAGCACCATCTGTACCAGGGATGGGTGCTGGTCCTGCTGGGCCAGGCGACACCGTGACGGAGGGCGGGAAATGCTTCTGTATTGTTCCACCGACAGTACCGCCTGCTACGACACCAACAATTCCCGCCAAACAGACAAGAGCAATGACTGCCTTGCCTCTCGTCGTTCGCCAGAATGGCTTKGTTCTTGAATGATGTACATCGAGAGCTTCGAGACGCTTAGGACTCTATACATATAAGCAGAATGATTCCGAGAGTTCTGATCATGGAAGTTATTTACCTGTAGATGCACCGTGGCAGTCTCGTTCAGGAGATTCCTGTCGTAGCTATGTCGATGCTGCTTCATTTCGTCTGCGTCCTGGATCCATGTCCGATCAGATCATGCCCCCGGAACCAAAACAGTGTTAGATGCTCACTGGCAGCTGCAACAGAGCTGCCTCCCGTAGGAGCCTCTTGTCATAAACGCCGCGRCTCTGATCCATGAGATAAATCAAGTTGAGGGAGAAGATAACAACGGGAGCCCTCGACTCCATCTAATTACAAATTGAACAGCCTCGTTGGAATGGGCTTCTCAGACTAACCCAGGAAGCCGGTGTATATTCTTATGGCGCATGCACATGCCACTGAGGCGTCAATACGTGTRAATTCGAAGTAACCTTAAACTGTGTAAAACATACCTTGGAGTTCTCAAACCTCATTTCTGATGTATATGGTAAGCAATCCAAACTATGTGAGGGTGAACGCAGCGTACCTTGTATCTCTCAAGACTTACATCAAATGTTTAGCCGAACATCTAGTAGGCTTGATAGGCCGGTAGGCTTCGCTTCCAAAGTTCCAACCGATGAACAAACACYGGAAGTCATTAATCAATTTCAGATTCAGTCGGCATTCCAGACCATTGCGATGATCACATACCATAGCCATGTTCTAGTTTTCAAAGTTGAAGTAAACTGGGAGGATACGATTCCGCGTTACACAATCCATTTTTACGTGATGCAGCCCCTGTCGCCATTGGACGGGCTGCGTTCCCGCTTTGGGAGTTACTACTTGATGACGACGATACGSTCTTGTCCATTGTTCCCCCAACAGCACCGCCTACAAGGACGCCAATTACCGCAAGGGCAATGACTGTCTTGGCAAGACTTCTTTCTTGAATGGTGTACATCAGGAGCGTTAGGATATTCCGGAAGCTCTAATCAAGAAGGTTATTTAGTACACCGTGCCAGCCTCCTTCAGGAGATTCTTGTCGTAGCTATGTGGGTGTTAGTTCGTATCGTCTGCGTTCTGACATCCTCTCTGATCAGATAATGCTCCGGGAATCAAAGATACTCAACGGCAGCAGCAACAGAGCTGCTTCCCGTAGGAGACTCTTATCAACAGTCGAGTAGAAGAAGAGATTAGAAACAAACGGAACGCCCGACTCTCAGGCTATATATATGATTGCCATTTGGACAGCTCGCTAGAAGCACTTTCCCAGACTAACCCAGGAAGCCTTGTCTTTGTTAACGATACATACACATGCCTTGCTGTCACTTAAGCTTTGTGAGACATACCTTCTCGTATACATGCCGCAAACCTCATTTCTGATCTACCTGGTAAACAATTGAAAACAAGGGTGAACGCTGCGCACCTTATATCCCTAGCAGAACACTCAAAGCTTGTGTAGGCCATGAGATAGCGTGATAATCAAAGATATTGAGTGCTTTCAATGTGATTCTCAGGAAAATGATGCCAGTGAGATCCTCATTTCCGACGAGCGCGTTGATTACCATTTACCGTATGTGTGATGCCGCGGATGCAAATCTTGATGTGAAAGCTTAATGAGTGCAGGAATAAACCTGTGTCACCGCTGCACGAGGTACTTAATTGAATCGAAGTTAGGGCGGACGTGATAAACGGTTGATAGCCGCACGAATAGGATTGAAAGCCGCTTATGTTGCATTCTGCAAGCCGATAGACATACAGTCAATAAATAAGTAAATATCAAAAAAGAAAATCGAATATAAATATACGATATCCGTATGGACACATGAACTCTTTGGTTCGAGTAAATTATGGTATCGATAGATTAGCATATATACGAAGTAAGTTGGTTGGATAAAAAAAGCTAATGCATCTACGAATGCGCGGATTTGATACAGGTCTTGTTTTGCAGAGATACATTGTTATCGTTTCAAAGTGTGACATGCTGCTGTGGATGATAGAATCCTCCGAATTGACTTTGATGCGCTGGTGGCTGATTGCCGCCCATAACGAACGGGACTGGGGCCGATGTCGGTTGTCCGAATGCCTCAGATGTCCCTCCTGAGTTGTATTGCGCCGGTAAATCCGTCCCAAAGTGCGCAGGTGATTCGGTGAATGTCCTGGGTGACTCCGTGCGGAACATCTGCGGCGGCTGCGAAGATGAATCCAAGTTCATATCTACGAACCCCTTCATTTGTTCCGGGACCCCTCCAAAACTCGAACTTCTCGAGTCGGATCTCCGCAATCCATCACCATTCAAAGGAACAGGGCCTACAGCGGGACTTGAATGTGTTGAACTGGCCCTTGATTGGGATGCCGAACCATAAGAGGCGTATGGATGGTACCCTCGGTTGTTAGGGCCAGAACCTGGTGATCTGCTCCCCACACTAGCAAAGTCACTACCCGCAGTCGTTGGTCTAGAACGTATTGGTTCTGCATTGCGCATGACAGATGGTGTCATGCTGCGATGCCTCCGAATTGGGCCTGTACCTCCGTTCGCAGCCGCTATCGCAGCAATATCACCAGGGGGGTACATAGCGTGCTCGAATGCTTGCTTATGCGAAGGTGCAGACATTGAGGCTGCAAAATCATCGCTGTAACTCGAAGCGGCGGAGGATGAAGAGGATGACATGTATCCAGCGGTAGAATCATTCCTGTTGTGCCGCACCACAGGAATTGCTCCCGGTGGTGGTGAAGGCTCCCCCGAGGTGCTGAACGATGGGCTCGGCTGAGGACGAAGAGCCCATTGTGAGTCTACAGATAAACGACGTTACCATCCAAGATTACGACGAACAAGAGATCAAACTTACCCTGTGGAAGTAGTAAAGGTCACCGCCCTGCCCATATGCGTCTCCGTGATCGTTGCCCCGACGCATCATTATTCCATCAGCCTCGACATCGGAACCGGACATATTCATATCATGCACGTCCAGACCGAGACTGTTGCCCGAATTGCCGAACTGAGAGCCGATAGAGTTACCTGGCGCGGCGGCCGAATTTCCCAGACCAGCCATGCCAAATTGCCCCATACCCATACCGGCAGCCGCTCCTCCAAACATCCCAAGACCCTCGCCAGTCATGGCGTAGTCGCCTCTATACATACCGAGCATCCCTTGGCGCGGATCCAGGTCGTCAACGCCTTCGCTCTCCGTCCCACTTACACTGCTGCTGCGACTGAGTCTCCCTGGCCTGTGATGGTCGTCGGCATCGCTGAGCTCATCAATGGCATTCCAATCACTGCTACTGTTGTCATGCATAGTGATTGGACCCCCCCTGTCGTGCGTTCGCAAATGCTGGTTGAGATTATCGCTCCGCGAGAAGCGCTTTTTACACCGAGGACATGCGTAGGGTCGTTCCATTGTATGCGTCCTTAGATGGCGTTTGAGGTGCTCTTGGCGCTTGAACATACGTCCACACGAGAAGAGAGGACAGACAAAAGCTTTCGTCCGTGTTATTGGAGTGCCGTCTGGTGAGTCAGACTGGCCTGTAAGCTGCTGAGAAGAACCAAATGCTGCAGACGGGTTGCCTGCGGAGGGGAAAGTGTGACGGTGAATAGCTTCGTGACTTCGGTGCCGTTGGTGTGCCATGATGCCTCCTGGATGTCCGGTCATGAATGGCTGTCCCTGAATATTGCTACTGGGGTGGTAATAAACTTCGGCTTCTCCAACCATAGGTTGAGGGCGAGGCGCCTTCATCTTGCCATCCGCCGGAGCGAGCTCGCCCAAAGCCTGCAGTCTGAACATTTCCGCAGCATTCATACCGTCCGCTTCCCTCTTAATTTCTCCTTCAAATTGAAGCATCATACCGCCATCGCCCAGACCAGAAAATCCGTGCAATCTTGCCCGTTCTTGATCGAAGCTCCTCGCGGACGACGCAGAACCAGTAGCGAGACTACTGCTTCCTTTCACACCGGCCTTCTTCTTCCTAATCTTGTAATTCGGGCTCCCCTGGTTCATCTCGAACAACATAAGGTACTGTGCGCCAAAGTACCGAGAAGACTTCTTCTGTGATAAAGCCGCACTTCCCAGTTTCAACTTTGGCCCATCTTCGCTGTCGGGAGAACTACTCATTCGTATATCACCGGTGTCAGCCTCGTGATTCTTGACGTCCGTCGAGGTCGGAGACGATTCAGAGGTGTCCATGTCGTCCGGCGAGTTGCCATCCCCATTCGACTCGGTGTTCTCTGGAGATTTTCGTTCATCAGCATCATCACTCTCACGGGTAGCGCGGGAGAACTGTTCATAGAGACTGCGTTTGGGATCGTAGGTGAACGACAACGCGGGCTCGCCAACCACTTCCGTTGTTGACTCGAGACCCATTTTCTCGCGCTTGAGATCACGTTCCAGAGCGTCCAAAAAAAGCCGATCATGGGGGACAGAAAACCTAAAGCGACACAATTAATCTATATATCGTAACAATTGATGTAATGCACACCAGTAGAACACTTTCTGTTTCTTTTGCGTGCGAATGCATTGATACTTGAATAGCAAGTCAAGGAACGGACTCTGAAAAGGGGAACGGTGATTAAGTTAGCGTTGATTGAATTAGCGGAAGCAAAATGCTGTTRAGACACGGAATAGGAATGTGCCGAGACAAATTTGATCGTATGGGCGTCCTACGCCACCACGCATCTTGCATGTGCACAAGACCCCGCATCTCAGGTAGCCGATAGAAACGAATAAAAAGGGTTTCGCTCTCACCTTCGGCTCTTCTAAGCAGGCATCAACCCCAGGCTTTAGGTTCCGCAGATCAGAGAAGACGCCCTCCTCAAACTTTTTCATGTTCCTGACTGGTCGACCAAAAGCCTGAGGTGCGTGTGATATTTGTAAGCCTGGGTTGTACAAAGCAAGATAATAATACCCACATCAAATCGGAACACGAGTGCACGGACAATGTCAGTTCCGGTGATGTGATAAAGCCCGTTCCAAAGGACGCATGTGACGAACTCTTGTGAAGGTAACAAGAACCGGTTCAGCTGGGGGTGGGGTGGTGCATGCCCTAATGCCATGGAGCGGTGAGCGACGATGTCGATCGCGGGTCCATTGTAGGCATTGTTAGCAAACGAGCTTGAGCTTGACGCTGATGAATCGTTCGAGTCCCAGTACGAAGGGGCCGTCGCAAGGAAATGCTTCAAGCGTTCCAGGTATGCCAATTTCTCGTCTTCCTGGGGCGTGAGCGGTCGAGAGAGACCCTGCGGAACGACGCCGGACGCCGCTGCACCGCCATCCTGAGATCGCGGTTGATGTATACCATCGCTCTGGTGATGCGATGCTGCGTCGTCGCTCTCACCTCCGTTGGATTGGGCGGACTCAAAGTGGGAGTCGCCGTTCTGCGAAGATATCGACATATGGAACTGGGCGTGCTTGTGGGCATTACCGGGACGGGCGGTGGCTTCATTGAGGTCATGTTCGTTTTCGATGTCTGTGGAAACGTGGAGAGACATGGAGGACGAGAAGGAATTGTGGGGGCGACGGTTGGGAGGGCGGGTTAACGGCGGATATGAAAAGGCGGACGAATGGGGGTCATGTTCAGAAGCGAAAGTCTGAGGCGATGAGTGTAGTGACGAGGTAGAATCGCCATAGGACGGCTGATGGAGGACTGATGGAGGGTTGCCAGAGTGGAAAGAGTCCGCCATTGGTCTGGGTAGTCGAATAAGCGGCCCTTGGGAGAACATGGTGTCAGTATGTTGGGCGAAGATGAGGACGGGTTTTAAACACACAGAAGTAAGATAGAATTAAGCAAGATTAGCTTTTGGGCCCGAACTTATTATAAGGGCGTGTGCTAGCTGCTCGGATATTATAAGGAGAATAAGGCAACGAGGTGAGGCGGAGGAGGGAATGGGTGCAGGAGGACGTGATATGTACACAATAATTAAATATATTCGCATTATCGGGGTTATTCCGTTGCTAACCGACCCTCCGATTTGTCAATAAACACAGCTCCCGTAAGTCCTCCCTCCCGCCCTTCCGTCAGAGGGCCTTCCGTGTATCCCCTTGCCTTGAACCAGCGACCCTCTCTGCCTGCCTTCAAATGCTGCTCGGGCCCAGCATGTACGGATCTTGATCCTTGGGGGTCGGCGACGGGGCAAGCCGAATCCCCATTCATGCGGCCCGCCCCGCGTGGTTCGTTGACAAAGGGTCGCGCAGCCGCGGTCTAACTCCCGGTTACAACTTGATCATCGTCACACCTCATCGCCATGCTTCAACTAATCTGGGCAGTTTTTTGATCTCAACGATGATCACATCACTCACAGGGCTGTGCCCATCTCATAATCTTCTCCTCCATCGCTCGGTCTGCAATTGCCTTCTCAGTCTGGTCTGAGAATTATCCCTCGCAAGAATAGCTCTCCGCGTCACTGATGTCCAGGTAACTTTATCATTCCTAATCTCCAAAAAAAGCGGTTGGTATGCAGCCTTCGCCGGCTTACCCACCACGGCCGAGGCTATGCCAGTGCCTTTGTGGCGTGGCAAACCTTGATCATGATGTCCTCCGAACAAGCACGTATCTCTGTCTAGCAGAGCAGAACTGAAAACCTGTCTCATACCGGCACCATTGATTCGTACTAGTAGGATTATAATGAGTGACCGGCGATGTATTTTTAGTTAGGYTCACCATTCATGCGCACCAAGAATTCAGGTCAGGCGGAGCGCATGAAACTTGAGCTACGCTGTATGCGAAGCCCATGCTTCGGCTGCCCTAACAGTTACGACGTGAAAATCCTAGAACGATTCGCACGTCTGGTWTATCCCGATCGACCTCAAAGATTCTCAACTTGAACAAGATCTCAGTTACCAAGTTGTTGAATATCCCCATTTTATTCCGCACGTGTTTCTCACATAGGCGTCCAAAATATGCGCGTAAATCACGGATAACGTGCTTACGACGTGCAAGCGGAAGGCAGAATTCCACTGGCCGGAAACTTTGCGCCTCGCAAGGAGGTGGCGGCTCCCCGCTGCGCCTGTTCTGCTGTTTGTCAGTCAGATTTGGCCCATACTTTTTGTGGCACTCGTCGTCGGAGCCTTCCGAGGGGAAAGGGTGAGTTTAATCATTGGATAGCATGTCCTTGTTCTACTCAAAGTTTAAGTGGTTTGCAAAGAGATAGGCATCTGCCGTGCATCGAAAGCCACGTCATGTTACAGACTACGACATAAGAGGAATAGTGGTGCCACAAGCATGGCGAAACACTCCTGGTCGGGTTAATGGCTTGACCAGATCTTCTCTCCCTGCTACTGTCGTTTGGTTTGATATCATAACCCTATAGTTGTGCTTAAGAATCTCTCATTATTCACGCGCGAGCCTTCGTCTCGAAGTGCGGATCCTAGAGCGGTACAGCCAGCGGACCGCCTCGGAAGTGCCCGTGGTCCCCCTCATATTCAAGCTTGCTAACCCCCCTGCGCCTACTGGTGAGAGCCTAATCCCAGAATTCTTTGTATACTTACCGGTGTTCCCCGCTTCATAAATCAGGGTGATCCGCTAATTTGATCTTCCACGTCAGAGTTTTAGCAAGATCTATAACGTTGACTCCGTTGACATACTCGACATAATGCGACACTTGATGTTCGGTACCGAAATGCTATTAAAGTTGACAACTGGTCACGCTCGGCGGAAAAAAATGAGTTTGCGTGATTGATGGTGAAACACGAAGATATAGCCGATGTCCGGTTCGCTCGTTGAACGGTCTTTACTGAGAGGACAAGGCATGCTGGAGCACGAAAGATGGTATTTTTCTAATCTCTTAATGAATCTTCTGCAGTCACACTGACACGTTTCATTCCTCAATCCAATCAGGATATCACCAGAAATGGTATCGCCCAAGTCAAGTCTATGGCATAGCTCGAGCTACCTTTTCTTTTCCATGTTTCAGGCTGCAATCATCAAGGTTGTGTCAACATGATTATGCCCATCAATATCTTAATAACGGTTGGTTCAATGGCAAGATTAGTGAACCGGTATATCCAATACATTGTGGTCGGGTGGCGTGGGGACCGCCGATCCTCCCTGACATTTGAATATGAATATGCGCACTGATGACGTCCATCTTTGGAAGCACCGTAAGATCGAAAATATCCGGTGAGCGCGGAATATAGGCAGTCGTCATCGCAATGAGGTTCGAATTACGATAAACACTTCCAGGTGAGCAATTGAGCGAGGTATGCGGAGGCACCAAATGACATGATCCAGACTCAGTTGACAAGTGTCAAGCCGTGAACTAATGTCAATTCTAACCGCCCGGTTAGACAACAGATATCCGGACTTTCCTTTACCTTTTTTCAAATCATACCGTACTTATTTAAAAATTTAGCCCCGTTGGGATTGGCCAGGGACGAAATTCTGTAACCTGAATCCTGTGCTGCCTTTATTTCGTATTTGGATAATCCATCCACTGATTCGAAGATACCGGGAATTCCCTGCCCAGAAAAAGACGCGGTATGCATACACCGCGGGGCGGTACTGTCTTTGCGGCATTTGCGCAAAGATAACGATGTACAGAGTCTCCGTAATGCACCGTTGAATTCACGAAAATGGAAATGGTAGGAACGCCGATCCGTGTCTTCGACGATAACCGGCAGCCCCTGTAGCATCATCTAGCGATATTATATATTCAAACGAGTGAGCTCTAGGCCTTTCGGAATGGCGGCGGGGATTCCGGGAAAGTCCGACCCCTTGATGCGCTCCCCAGTTTCTCATGTCCAAGCCACGCGATCTCACGGGAAGCTGAGCACGCGAGACAATTATGTATGCCCCATCATCTGTCAAGGCGGCATACATACTGCATTATGGTAAGGTTCGACGCTGCGCTCTCTCATCAAGGAGTCCTCGGAAAGGGAATACAGGCCATATCAAACCTTGATAGTCTTGACAAATGTTGATAGCGCAATCCGGAACTGGGATAAGTTAAATTTAGCTGAGCAAGGCCCTCACTGCTGGCCAGCACAGGCCCTGCCGTGGCTGCACCACTAATTCGTCAATTATCGGGGATGCCAGAAGCTGTGAACACCAGCGCTGCGCCCGAAATCCTAATTACGAAGACAATGGTTTCGCTGGCGGTCCGATTGGCTGGACATGTATGCCTCATCTTCATTTTACAAGGTYGGCCGTCAGTGCCTTTGTCTGGATTTAGATAATTATCGCCACGTGGATTCGAGTCCTCGTCCGCTCTGATGTTACGGTATACATTGGTATGTAAGATGTACGTTGCGAGGTAAATCACGTTATGACTTGAAGCTTGAGGCACCAGGCGCGACGTCGGAGTTGCGAGTCACGAACGCTAGCTGGGTCTAATGATAATAGACGCCAGATATTAGCGCTATGGAACAAGATGGGACACCGTTCTCGGGTATAATAAGCAGATAATCTCACAATGTCATGCAACTGCTCCACAGAAGAAAAAAATTCTACGACGCCAAGATGACCTGTGTTTAGCAGAGACAATCGGAATGGTCGAGCAATGATGAAAATTTGGATTCTTGTCCCGCTGACCACGGAATATTCTTGCAAGCTCGCAAACCATACTTTCCGCAGTCTAGTTGGCATTTGCAGTCCTTGGCAAGCCTTCTGTCAGCGCGGTGTCCGAAGAGTGATGCCACTCTACTTATAGATGTGATTTCAACTCGACAGTTGCGTGCGTCAGCCATGCATCATGATTATTATACAGTTAATCCGGGAGGCGATTAGAACCTTTGGGAGGCAATTCCGTCAGCAAAGCAACATAGTAATAGTACGTGACCTGTAAATCCAGTTCCTAAGTATTCACCTAAAATCGTCTTGCCAACATGAGAAAGACGTCCCCGGAGGATGGAATGCACCGATGATGGGATGATGGTAGATCACCACYTGCATCGTGATATATCAAGTTCACAGGTACCTGAGCAACGGCAGTGGCGCACCGTGACCCCCTGCAACTGTCACTCTAGATTGATAACTTGTAGCAGCACGACTGTGTTTCAAACCCCACATTCTCTACGACAGCAACACGATCGCAATTCCATACGGTCGAAAGAATGCAAATAGCACAGCTTGAGAATTACGGAAGAAAAGATATGGGAACTTGAAGAATTATTAATATTCATATTGACCCAATATGCGAGATGCTCGTGGTCAAGTAGGGTGTGCTCTTATGTATCTAGGAATAGAGAAAAATTATGCTTCTCATTGTATTATATCTTAGGGCATCCCGTGTTTATCGTCGCCGACGATTCGTGGCAATTTGAACACAGGGTGCTTGAAGAAGCGCTTGTGCGCTTCTTTGGTATCGTGAGAATATATAGAACTTTTTTCGAGTAATGTTCGTCCGCCGTGGGCGGCTTGAGCTTCCGGGAAGCCCCATGGAACGGGTACAATTGTAGGCCGAGGAATCAAGTTTTCCGCTCCCTCTTTTCCCCAATGGTAAGATATCGCGTGAGCAAGGACGGCCGGATCCATTCCCTATTAACCTGGCCCACTACTGCTGCCGTTGTGAGCCGAGGAATCAAGCACTCTTTTCCCATCTCCCTTGCATGAGAGAGTAAGACAGGATCAGACTAGAATTTTCCATGCTTTATCCCGCCGTCTTCTGAACTATTGTGTCGCCGTTATCAACGCAATAGCTCAAGTTAACAAACGATGCGGTGGGCCCACATCGAAATATCATTGGGCTTTGCAACAAACGCCGTTCCATATGATGACCGTGGAGGACAACAGCTTTGTTATGATTACCATTAACGGACATGCCAACGGAGTGCCCACATCGACATTTGAAACGAGCGTGTCGTTCCCTGCAAGACAACCGTTATCAGCACAACAGCTGGTTTTACCAACAGAGCACCCACGTAGCGGTAACATCCACATCGACACATTTTGGAGTAATACAACAAACGCCATTTCCAATGATCGCAACCGTTATCAACGCAATACCTTGATTTGCCAATCAAGAACCCAGACTGCGGTAGGCTTCCGTGTTCACACGTCCTGCGTCTTCTCCAAATCGGCACCGATAGATGGGCGGAGAGAATCGCGTCGTGGAGATTAGTAGCGGAAAGAAGAGTGTGGTGCTTCGTTGCGAGGCGCACAAAAATACCGTGTCAAGAAAAGTGGTAGCGTCAACCAGGCACAGCGAATTGGGTGTAGCCAGCCAGTTGTGCATTCCCAGAAGCCGGCTTTTTTAGATATTCGTTTCAGCAAGGGCGCACGTGCTGTGCGTATTATCGGACGGCGGCCGTTCGCTCCATTGCAGCCAATAACGAGCTATCGATCCTGCCGAAGGGGAGGACGGAGCGCACGTATCGCGAAGACAACCGGAACAAGATGGCAGAAGACTGGACGATAAGGTACAGCGAATTGGGTGTAGTCAGCGTTATCAGTACTTGGTTGTGGATTCCCAGAACCCAAGTTTTTTAGGTATGCGTTTCAGCTAGCCGGGAAAGGCGTATGTGCTGTGCGTATCATTGGACGTCGGCCGCTCGCTGTATTGCCGCCAATAGCGAGCGAGGGCTGTACGCATTGTCAAGGCAGTTATAGGCACAATAGCAAATTGGGCGTAGCCAAAGTTCACGTTCAGCACTCAGCACTTGGTGAGTTCTGAGAAGCCAAGTTTTTTTTTTAGACATGCGTTTCAGTAAAAAAGCGCATGTATGCGCTGTGTATTASTGTTATGTATGCAAACAAGCCGCTCGCTATATTGAGCCAACAACGAGTGATCGAACCTGTGGAGGAGGATGGGGTGTGCGCTTTGTCAAGATAACCGTGGTAGACGATGCACTTCCCAGAAGCCAAGTTTTTAATAGACACGCATTTCAGCAAAAAGGCGTATGTGTGAGTATTATGGGGCACTTGTGCAAACACAAACCGCTCGCTATATCGCAGCCCTGGGCAACAACGAGTGATCGATCCTGTGAAAGAGGATGGGGTGTACGCTTCGTCAAGACAACCGTGGTATGTCAACCCATCCGGGGAAGCAGCCAGGTGTAGCCATCGTTCAATAGCACTCCATGGTAAATTCCCAGAAGCCAATTATTTTTTAAATAGAAATGCGTTTCAGCAAAAAAGCGCAACCTGTGAGCTGTGTACGAGTTTGCGCAAACGCAAGCCGCTCGCTATATTGCAGCCCTGAGCCAAGAACGAACGAGTGATCGAGCCTGCGGAGGAGTATGGGGTGTGTACTTCGTCAAGACAACCGTGCCAGTGTCAACCCATCCGGGGAAGCAACCARGTGTAGCCTGGCTATTGTTCAATCGCACTCCATGGTGGATTCCCAGAAAGCCTATTTTTATAATAAACATGCGTTTCAGCAAAAAAGGCGGGCTGTGTGCTAGTATTATGGGGCGTTTGCGCAAACACCATCGGTCCCGTGGAGGAGGAACTTACGGGGAAAGCCTAATCAGGTCGAGATGGAAGCCAGGGACGAGCTGTCAAGATCTAGAATTTAGAAAAGCAGTCCCGTCGACGGGCCAGTGTTCTCAGCAGGTATTCTGCGGTGGTGTGAAGCCTATTTTTTTATATAGACAGGCGTTTCAGCTCGCTGGAAAAGGGGCGCCTGTGCTGTGCGTGAGTCCTC